>JAHHZJ010001712.1:0-54495 GCA_021437245.1 Aegilops speltoides
GAGGCTTCTCCATAAGTGCTGCATAAACCCAAACGCTTTGATCATCTCATCAGCGAATGTTTCACTCGAGATGCTTGCACCGGTCCATAAATGGATCGTTGGAGCTTGCATACTATTAGCGTTACGGGATCGACAAAACCTTCGGCTGCATCATATACAGCTCTTCCTTAAGATGTCCGTTAAGAATGCCGTTTTGACGTCCATCTGCCATATCTCATAATCATAGTATCGGCAATTGCTAACATGATTGAGACGGACTTTAGCAGCTTCGCTACGGAGAGAATGTCTCGTCGTAGTCAATCCCTTGAACTTATCGATAACCCTTAGCGACAAGTCGAGCTTTATAGATGGTAACATTACCATCCGCGTCCGTCTTCTTCTTAAAAATCCATTTGTTTTCTATCGGCTCGCCGATCATCGAACAAGTCTGTCAAAGTCCATACTTTGTTTTCATACATGGATTCTATCTCGGTTTCATGGCTTCAAGCCATTTGTTGGAATCTGGGCCGCCATTCTTCTTCATAGTTGAAGGTTCATTGTTGTCTAACAACATGATTTCCATGACGAGGTTGCCGTACCACTCACGGTGCGGAGCGTGTCTCGTGGACCTTGAAGTTCGTGTAACTTGATCCGAAGTACCTTGATCATCATCATTGTTTTCCTCTTGATTGGTGTGGGCATCACGAGAGCGGTTTCTGCTGCTGCACCACTTTCCGTTCGAGTAGTACTTCGCCGAGTTCTACTTTCCTCCACTTACTTCTTTAGGAGAAACTCTTTTCGAAAGCATCCGTTCTTGGCAACAAAGATCTTGCCTTGGATCTTAAGTAGAAGGTATACCGGCGGTTTCCTTAGGGTATCCTATGAATCGCATTTTCGACTTGGGTTCAAGCTTTTGGTTGAAGTTTCTTGACATAAACATCGCATCCCCAAACTTTTAGAAGCGACGGCTTAGGTTTCTTCCCAAACCATAATTCATACGATTATCGTCTCAGCAGTTTAGGCGGTGCCCTATTTAAAGTGAATGTAGCTATCTCTAGGCGTATCCCCAAAATGATAGCGGTAAATCGGTAGAGACATCATAGACGCACCATATCCAATAGAGTGCGATTACGGCGTTCGGACACACCGTTTATTTGAGGTGTTCGGTAGCGTGAGTTGTAAAACGATTCCACATTTTCTTAAGTGTGTACCAAATTCGTGACTTAAGTATTCTCCTCCACGATCGATCGTAGGAACTTTATCTTTCGGTCACGTTGATTCTCCACCTCATTCTGAAATTCCTTGAACTTTTCAAGGTCTCGGACTTGTGTTTCATTAAGTAGACATACCCATATCTACTCAAGTCATCGGTGAGTGAGAACATAAGATATCCTCATGACCTCAACGCTCATTGGACCCTTTTACATCGGTATGTATGATTTCCAACAAGTTGGTTGCTCGCTCCATTGTTTGGAGACGCAGTCTTGGTCATTTTGCCTAAGAGGCATGGTTCGCATGTGTCAAGCGATTCATAATCAAGAGACTCTAAAGTCCATCGGCATGGAGCTTCTTCATGCGCTTGACACCAATGTGACCAAGGCGGCGATGCCACAAGTATGTGGGACTATCGTTATCAACTTTACATCTTTTGGCATCCACACTATGAACATGTGTAATATTACGCTCGAGATTCATTAAGAATAAACCATTGACCATGAACATGACCATAAAACATATCTCTCATATAAATCGAACAACCATTATTCTCAGGACTTAAATGAGTAGCCATCTCGTATTAAGCGAGATCCGGATACAATATTCATGCTCAAACTTGGCACTAAATAACAATTATTGAGGTTCAAAACTAATCCGTAGGTAAATGTAGAAGCGGCGTGCGGCGGCGATCACATCGACTCTGGAACCATTCCCGGCAGCGCATCGTCACCTTCGTCCTTTGCGATCTCCGTTTATTCCGCAGCTCCTGCTTGTGAGTTACAAATATGAACATGACACGGTATCAAATACCGGGAGTTACTATGAGTCTTGGTAAGGTACACATCAATTACATGTATATCAAATATACCTTTGGTGTTGCGGCCTTCTTATCCGCTAAGTATTTGGGGCAGTTCCGCTTCGAGTGACCCTTCCCTTGCAATAAAAGCACTCGATCTAGGGCTTGGGTCCATTCTTTGACTTCTTCGGCAGGCGGCTTGCTAGGCGGCAACATCTTTGCCGTCCTTCTTGAAGTTCTTCTTACCCTTGCCCTTCTTGAACTTAGTGGTCTTATTGACCATCAACACTTGATGTTCTTTCTTGATTTCAGCCTCTGCTGACTTGACATCGAGAACACTTGAGGAATGTTCTTTACCATCCCTGCATGTTGTAGTTCATCACAAAGCTCTTGTAGCTTGGTGGGGCGGCCAGAGGATTCTGTCGATGACCGCCTCATCAGGGAGGTTAATGTTCAGCTGGGTCATCTGGTTGTGCAACAGACATCTTGAGGATGTGCTCCACGTGCAACTATTTTCCTCCATCTTACAAGCTGTAGAACTTATCGGAACATCATATCTCGACCGGGCATGAGCTTGGAAAACTAGTTTCAGCTCTTGAACATCTCATATGCTCCGTGAATGCTCAAAAGCGCTTTTGGAGCCCGGTTCTAAGCTATAAAGCATGCGCACTGAGCGAGGGTAATCATCGGCCGCGAGCTTGCCAAGCGTTCATGCGTCTTGGTTCTGCAGAACCGGAGCGTCACCTAAGCGGTCCTTCTAGGACATATTGCTTCTGGCAGCTATGAGGATGATCCTCGAGGTTCGGACCCGATCCGTATAGTTGCTGCCATCATCTTTCGACTTGGTTTTCTCTAAGGCAGCGTTGAAGTTCATGTTGACATTAGCGTTGGCCATTGATCTACAAGACATATTTGCAAGGTTTTAGACTAAGTTCATGATAATAAAGTTCTAATCAAATTATGAACTCCCACTTAGATTAGACATCCTATAGTCATCTAAGTGTTACGATCGAGTCGACTAGCCCGTGTCCGATCATCACGTGAGGCGGACTAGTCATCGTCGGTGAACATCTTCATGTTGATCGTATCTTCCATATGACTCGTGTTGACCTTTCGGTCTCCGTGTTAGAGGCCATGTCACGCACATGCTAGGCTCGTCAAGTTAACCCTAAGTGTTTTATTTGTGTAAAACTGTCTTACACCGTTGTATGTGAGCGTAAGAATCCATCACACCCGATCATCACGTGGTGCTTAGAAGCGACGAACTGTAGCAGCGGTGCAGTTAGGGAGAACACTTCTTGAAATTTTGTAAGGGATCATCTTATTTACTACCGTCGTCCTAAGTAAACAAGATGCATAAACATAATAAACATCACATGCAATTATATAGTTGTGACATGATATGGCCAATATCATAAAGCTCCATTGATCTCCATCTTGGGCTCCATGATCATCTTGTCACGGCTTGACACCATGATCTCCATCATCATGATCTCCATCATCGTGTCTTCATGAAGTTGTCCGCCAGCGACTACTTCTACTTCTATGACTACTTAGCGTTTAGCAATGAAGTAAAGTAGTTTACATGGCGTTCTTCAATGACACCCAGGTCATACAAAAATAAAGACAACTCCTATGGCTCCTGCGGTTGTCATACTCATCGACATGCAAGTCGTGAATCCTATTACAAGAACATGATCTCATACATCACAATTCATCATTCATCACAACTTACGGCCATATCACATCACATTATCAATCATTGCAAAAACAAGTTAGGCGTCCTCTAATTGTTGTTGCATCTTTTTACGATAGCTGCGATTGGGTTCTAGCAAAACGTTTTCTTACCTCACGAATCACCACAGCGTGATTTTGTCAACTCCTATTTACCCTTCATAAGGGCCATGTTCATCATATCCGCTCCAACTAAAGTGGGAGGCGGACACCCTTGACCACCTTATGCAACTAGTGCATGTCAATCGGTGGAACCGGTCTCACGTAAGCGTCGTGTAAGGTTGGTCGGGCACGCTTCATCCCACAATACCGTTGAGCAGAAAAAAGACTAGTAGAGGCAAGTAAGATGACAAGATCCGCCCACAACAAATTGTGTTCTACTCGTGCATTAGAGAACTACGCATAGACCTAGCTCGATACCCTTGTTGAGGGAGCGTTGCACAAAATTAAAATTTTTCCTACGGTTTCACCAAGATCCATCTATGAGTTCATCTAAGCAGCGAGTCACGGGAGAGAGTTTGCATCTACATACCACTTGTAGATCGCGTGCGGAAGCTTGCAAGGTGATGATGTGAGTCGTACTCGGCGTGATTGAATCACCGATGACCAAGTCTTTGAGCGGACAGCACCTCCGCGTTCAACACCGTCTGATGCGGGTGGCGTCTCCTCCGTCTTGATCCAGCAAGGAGGAAGGAGGTTGAGAAGACAGCTCCACCGGCGCAGCACGGCGTGGTGATGGTGGAAGCGATCTCAAGCGAGGGCCGCCCGAGCACACAGCGGGGAGGAGGAGGTGTTGGGGAGGGAGGGCTGCGCCTTGGCTTGGTGCGGCTGCCCTCCCTCACCCCTCTATTTATAGGGGAAGGGAGAAGGGCGGCCCTCTAGATCCATCTAGAGGCGGCGGCCAAGGGAGGGGACTTGCCCCCAAGCAGGGGCACCCTCTAGGGTTCCCCTCAACCCTAGGCGTGAGGGGGGGGAGGTGCGCCAAGCCCACCGAGGCTGGCCAACTCCCCACGCAGCCAAGTGGCCCCCAGAGGTGGCCTCAGTGGACCCGGAACCCTTAGGTGGCCCGGTACAATACCGAGTATGCCCCGAAACTTTCGGTGTCCTTTTAACAACTTCCCATATATAAATCTTTAGCTCCGGACCATTCGGAACTCCTCGTGGCGTCCAGGGATCTCATCAGGGACTCGAACAACATTGATGATCACATACTAGTCTTCCTAATAACCCTAAGCGTCACCGAACCTTAAGTGTGTAGACCCTACGGGTTGGAGAACCTTGAACATGACGAGGCGACTCTCGGGCAATAACCAACAGCGAGTGCAGATACCCATGTTGGCTCCCACATGCTCTCGATGATTTCATCGGTTGAACCATGATGTCGAGATTGATCAAACCACATATTCAATTCCTTTTGTCAATCGATGCGTTACTTGCGAGACTTCGATCGTCGGTATCCCAATACCTTGTTCGGTCTTATTCTGGCAAGTCACTTTACTCGTCCGTAATGCATGATCCGTGGCCAATACCTTGGTCACTATGAGCTCATTATGATGATGCATTACGAGTGGGCGAAGATACCTCTCCGTCATACGGGTGACAAATCGATCTCGATCCGTGTCAACCGCAGATACTTTCGGAGATACATAATGCACCTTTATAGTCACCCGTTATGTTGTGACGTTTGATACACCAAAGGCACTCCTCGGTGGCAGGGAGTTACGATCTCATGGTCGAAGGAAGAGATACTTGACATTGGCAAAGCTCTAGCAAGCGAACTACGATCTTTTATGCTATGCTTAGGATTGGGTCTTGTCCATCACATCATTCTCCTAATGATGTGATCCCGTTATCAACGACATCCAATGTCCATAGTCGAGAAACCATGACTATCTGTTGATCTGTGAGCTAGTCTACTAGAGGCTCACTAGGGACATTTGTGGTCTAAGTGTTCACACGTGTATTACGATTTCGGATAATACAGTTATAGCATGAACAAAAGACAATTATCATGAACATTGAAATATAATAATACTTATATTATTGCCTCTAGGGCATATTTCCATGATCTCCCACTTGCACTAGAGTCACCAATCTAGTTACATTGTGATGAATCGAACACCCATAGAGTTACGGTGTTGATCATGTTTTTGCGAGAGAGGTTTAGTCAGCGGATCTGCGACATTGAGATCCGTGTGCACTTTGCAAATCTCTATGTCTCCATCTTGAACATTTTCACGGATGGAGTTGAAGCGGCAGCTTGATGTGCTGGTCTTCTTGTGAAACACTGGGCTCCTTGGGAAGAAGCAATAGCTCGGTGTTGTCACGAGAAGAGTTTCATCGGCCCGACGCATTGGGTATGACTCCTAGGTCGGTGATGAACTCCTTCACCCAAATCGCTTCATCGCGCTGCCTCGAGGCTGCCATGTACTCCGCTTCACCGTAGATCCCGCCACGGCGCTGCTTGCGGCACCAGCTTCTTCTCCACCATTCAACATATACGTATCCGGTTTGTGACTTAGAGTCATCGGATCTGAGTCGAAGCTAAGCGTCGGCGTAACCCTTCTGACGAGCTCTTCGTCTCCTCCATAAGCGAAACATGTCCTTTGTCCTTTTCGGTGCCAGGATATTCTTGACCGCTGTCCGGTGTTCCTTGTCGGGATTACTTTGGTATCTTGCAACCAAACTTACGGCAAGGTTTACATCAGTGCAGTACTGACATGGCATACATAATAGATCCTATGGCTGAAGCATGGGGATGACACTCATCTCTTCTTTATCTTTTGCCGTGGTGGGTGGTGGGCGAGCTCAATCTCACACCTTGTAACATAGGCAAGAACCCTTCTTGGACTGATCCATTTGAACCTCTTCAAAATCTTATCAAGGTATGTGCTTTGTGAAAGACCTATGAGGCGTCTTGATCTATCTCTATAGATCTTGATGCCTAATATATAACAACTTCTCCAAGGTCCTTCATTGAAAAAACTTATTCAAGTAGGCCTTAATGCTGTCCGAAGTTTTGTATCATTTCCCATCAATAGTATGTCATCTACATATAATAGGAGAAATGCTCTGAGCTCCCTCACTTTCTTGTAGCGAGGCTTCTCCATAAGTCGCATAAACTAACGCTTTGATCATCTCATCAGCGAATGTTCTAACTCGAGATGCTTGCACCAGTCCATAAATGGATTCTTTGGAGCTTGCATACTTTGTTAGCGTTACGAGGATCGACAAAACCTTCGGCTGCATCATATCAGCTCTTCCATAAGATGTCCGTTAAGGAATGCTTTTGGCGTCCATCGCCATTTCTCATAATCATAGTATCGGCAATTGCTAACATGATTGGACGGACTTTAAGCTTCGCTACGGGAGAGAATGTCTCGTCATAGTCAATCCCTTGAACTTGTCGATAACCCTTAGCGACAAGTCGAGCCTTATAGATGGTAACATTAGCATCGCGTCCGTCTTCTTCTTAAAAATCCATTTGTTTTCTATCGCTCGCCGATCATCCAGACAAGTCTGTCAAAGTCCATACTTTGTTTTCATACATGGATTCTATCTCGGTTCATGGCTTCAAGCCATTTGTTGGAATCTGGGCCGGCATTGCTTCTTCATAGTTGAAAGTTCATTGTTGTCTAACAACATGATTTCCATAACAGGGTTGCCGTACCACTCACAGTGCGGAGCGTGTCCTCGTGGACCTTGAGTTCGGTAGCAACTTGATCCGAAGTACCTTGATCATCATCATTGTTTTCCTCTTCATTTGGCGTGGGCATCACGAGGCGGTTTCTGCCTTTGCACCACTTTCCCGTTCGAGGTAGTACTTCATCGAGTTCTACTTTCCTCCACTTACTTCTTTGAGAGAAACTCTTTTCGAAAGCATCCGTTCTTGGCAACAAAGATCTTGCCTTCGGATCTTAAGTAGAAGGTATACCCGACAGTTTCCTTAGGGTATCCTATGAATCGCATTTTTCGACTTGGGTTTGAGCTTTTCGGGTTGAAGTTTCTTGACATAAGCATCGCATCCCCAAACTTTTAGAAAGCGACAGCTTAGGTTTCTTCCCAAACCATAATTCATACGGTGTCGTCTCAGCAGTTTAGGCGGTGCCCTATTTAAAGTGAATGTAGCTGTCTCTAGGCGTATCCCCAAAATGATAGCGGTAAATCGGTAGAGACATCATAGACCGCACCATATCCAATAGAGTGCGATTCTGACGTTCGGACACACCGTTTATTTGAGGTGTTCGAGTGGTGTGAGTTGTAAACGATTCCACATTTTCTTAAGTGTGTACCAAATTCATGACTTAAGTATTCTCCTCCACGATCGATCGTAGGAACTTTATCTTTCGGTCATGTTGATTCTCCACCTCATTCTGAAATTCCTTGAACTTTTCAAGGTCTCATACTTGTGTTTCATTAAGTAGACATACCCATATCTACTCAAGTCATCGGTGAGAGTGAGAACATAACGATATCCTCCATGAGCCTCAACGCTCATTGGACCGCTTTTACATCGGTATGTATGATTTCCAACAAGTTGGTTGCTCGCTCCATTGTTTGAGGAGCAGAGTCTTGGTCATTTGCCTAAGAGGCATGGCTGCGCATGTGTTAAGCGATTCATAATCAAGAGACTCTAAAGTCCATCAGCATGGAGCTTCTTCATCGCTTGACACCAATGTGACCAAGGCGGCGATGCCACAAGTATGTGGGACTATCGTTATCAACTTTACATCTTTTGGCATCCACACTATGAACATGTGTAATATTCGCTCGAGATTCATTAAGAATAAACCATTGACCATCGAACATGACCATAAAACATATCTCTCATATAAATCGAACAACCATTATTCTCGGACTTAAATGAGTAGCCATCTCGTATTAAGCGAGATCGGATACAATGTTCATGCTCAAACTTGGCACTAAATAACAATTATTGAGGTTCAAAACTAATCCGTGGGTAAATGTAGAGGCAGCGTGCGGCCAGCGATCACATCGACTCTGGAACCATTCGGCAGCGCATCGTCACGTCGTCGCCGCCGATCTCCGTTTATTCCGCAGCTCTGCTGTGAGTTACAAATATGAACAGCGGCACGGTATCAAATACCGGGAGTTACTACGAGTCTTGGTAAGGTACACATCAATTACATGTATATCAAATATACCTTTGGTGTTGCGGCCTTCTTATCCGCTAAGTATTTGGGGCAGTTCGCTTCGATGACCCTTCCCTTGCAATAAAAGCACTCGGTCTCGGGCTTGGGTCCATTCTTTGACTTCTTCGGCAAGCGGCTTGCGGCGGCGGCAACATCTTTGCCGTCCTTCTTGAAGTTCTTTTTACCCTTGCCCTTCTTGAACTTAGTGGTCTTATTGACCATCAACACTTGATGTTCTTTCTTGATTTCAGCCTCTGCTGACTTGAGCATCGAGAACACTTGAGGAATGGTCTTTACCATCCCTGCATGTTGTAGTTCATCACAAAGCTCTTGTAGCTTGGTGGGGCGGCCCTGGAGGATTCTGTCGATGACCGCCTCATCGGGAGGTTAATGTTCAATTTGGGTCATACGGTTGTGCAACCCGGACATCTTGAGGATGTGCTCAGCAGCAGAACTGTTCTCCTCCATCTTACAACTGTAGAACTTGTCGGAACATCATATCTCGACCGGGCATGAGCTTGGAAAACTAGTTTCAGCTCTTGAACATCTCATATGCTCCGTGGTGCTCAAAAGCGCTTTTGGAGCCCGGTTCTAAGTGTAAAGCATGCCACCTTGAGCGAGGGTAATCATCGGCCACGAGCTTGCCAAGCGTTCATAACGTCTTGGTTCTCTGGAGACGGGGCGTCACCTAGCGGTCCTTCTAGGACATATTGCTTCTGGCAGCTATGAGGATGATCCTCGGGTTAGGACCCGATCCGTATAGTTCTGCCATCATTTTTCAGCTTGGTTTTCTCTAGGAACACGTTGAAGTTCATGTTGACATTAGCATTGGCCATTGATCTACAAGACATATTTGCAAAGGTTTTAGACTAAGTTCATGATAATAAAGTTCTAATCAAATTATGAACTCCCACTTAGATTAGACATCCCTCTAGTCATCTAAGTGTTACGATCCGAGTCGACTAGCCCGTGTCCGATCATCACGTGAGGCGGACTAGTCATCGTCGTGAACATCTTCATGTTGATCGTATCTTCCATCGACTCGTGTTCGACCTTTCGGTCTCCGTGTTCGAGGCCATATCGCACATGCTAGGCTCGTCAAGTTAACCCTAAGTGTTTTATTTGTGTAAAGCTGTCTTACACCGTTGTATGTGAGCGTAAGAATCCATCACACCCGATCATCACGTGGTGCTTAGAAGCGACGAACTGTAGCAGCGGTGCGCATTAGGGAGAACACTTCTGAAATTTTGTAAGGATCATCTTATTTACTACCGTCGTCCTAAGTAAACAAGATGCATAAACATAATAAACATCACATGCAATTATATAGTTGTGACATGATATGGCCAATATCATAAAGCTCCATTGATCTCCATCTTGGGCTCCATGATCATCTTGTCACGGCTTGACACCATGATCTCCATCATCATGATCTCCATCATCGTGTCTTCATGAAGTTGTCACGCCAGCGACTACTTCTACTTCTATGACTAAGCGTTTAGCAATGAAGTAAAGTAGTTTACATGGCGTTCTTCAATGACACGCGGGTCATACAAAAATAAAGACAACTCCTATGGCTCCTGCGGTTGTCATACTCATCGACATGCAAGTCGTGAATCCTATTACAAGAACATGATCTCATACATCACAATTCATCATTCATCACAACTTACGGCCATATCACATCACATGATCAATCGCTGCAAAAACAAGTTAGGCGTCCTCTAATTGTTGTTGCATCTTTTCTGTAGCTGCGATTGGGTTCTAGCAAACGTTTTCTTACCTACGAATCACCACAGCGTGATTTTGTCAACTCCTATTTACCCTTCATAAGGGCCTGTTCATCGAATCCGCTCCAACTAAAGTGGGAGAGCGGACACCCATGACCACCTTATGCAACTAGTGCATGTCAATCGGTGGAACCGGTCTCACGTAAGCGTCACGTGTAAGGTTGGTCGGGCGCTTCATCCCACAATACCGTTGAGCAAGAAAAAGACTAGTAGAGGCAAGTAAGATGACAAGATCACGCCCACAACAAATTGTGTTCTACTCGTGCATTAGAGAACTACGCATAGACCTAGCTCATGATACCCTTTGTTGGGGAGCGTTGCACAAAATTAAAATTTTTCCTACGGTTTCACCAAGATCCATCTATGAGTTCATCTAAGCAGCGAGTCACGGGAGAGAGTTTGCATCTACATACCACTTGTAGATCGCGTGCGGAAGCTTGCAAGGTGATGATGTAGTCGTACTCGGCGTGATTGAATCACCGATGACCAAGTGCTGAGCGGACAGCACCTCCGCGTTCAACACACGTGCAGTGCAGGTGGCGTCTCCTCCGTCTTGATCCAGCAAGGAGGAAGGAGAGGTTGAGGAAGACAGCTCCACCGGCAGCCGGCGTGGTGATGGTGGAAGCGATACTCAAGCGAGGGCGCCCGAGCACACAGCGGAGGAGGAGAGGTGTTGGGGAGGGAGGCTGTGCCTTGGCTTGGGTCGGCTGCCTCCCCTCACCCCTCTATTTATAGGGGAAGGAGAAGGGGCGGCCTCTAGATCCATCTAGAGGCGGCTGACCAAGGGAGGGACTTGCCCCCCCCAAGCAGGCGCCCCTCTTGGGTTCCCCCTCAACCCCTAGGCTCAAGGGCCCGGGGGAGGGTGCGCCAAGCCACCGAGGGGCTGGCCAACTCCCACGCAGCCAAGTGGCCCCCGAGAGGTGGCCCCTCGGTGGACCCTGGAACCCTTCCAGGTGGCCCGGTACAATACCGGTATGCAGAAACTTTCGGTGTCCTTTTAACAACTTCCCATATATAAATCTTTACCACGGACCCTTAGGAACTCCTCGTCGTCAGGGATCTCATCAGGGACTCGAACAACATTCGGTATCACGTACTAGTCTTCCTAATAACCCTAAGCGTCACCGAACCTTAAGTGTGTAGACCCTACGGGTTGGAGACACAGAACATGATGAGGCGACTCTCGGGTAATAACCAACAGCGAGTGCAGATACCCATGTTGGCTCCCACATGCTCCTCGATGATTTCATCGGTTGAACCATGATGTCAAGGATTGATCAAACCACATATTCAATTCCTTTTGTCAAGCAGTGCGTTACTTGCGAGACTTCGATCGTCGGTATCCCAATACCTTGTTCGGTCTCGTTCTTGGCAAATCACTTTACTCGTCTACCGTAATGCATGATCCGTGGCCAACACCTTGGTCACTATGAGCTCATTATGATGATGCATTACCGAGTGGGCGAGAGATGCCTCTCCGTCATACGGGTGACAAATCGATCTCGATCCGTGTCAACCGCGAGATACTTTCGGGATACTGTAATGCACCTTTATAGTCACCCGGTTATGTTGTGACGTTTGATACACCAAGGCATTACTACGGTAACGGGAGTTACGATCTCATGGTGAAGGAAGAGATACTTGACATTGGCAAAGCTCTAGCAAGCGAACTACGATCTTTTATGCTATGCTTAGGATTGGGTCTTGTCCATCACATCATTCTCCTAATGATGTGATCCCGTTATCAACGACATCCAATGTCCATAGTCGGAAACCATGACTATCTGTTGATCTGTGAGCTAGTCTACTAGAGGCTCACTAGGGACATTTGTGGTCTAAGTGTTCACCGTGTATTACGATTTCGGATAATCTGGTTATAGCATGGACAAAAGACAATTATCATGAACATTGAAATATAATAATACTTTTATTATTGCCTCTAGGGCATATTTCCAACAGTCTCCACTTGCACTAGAGTCACCAATCTAGTTACATTGTGATGAATCGAACACCCATAGAGTTACGGTGTTGATCATGTTTTGCCTGTGAGAGGTTTAGTCAGCGGATCTGCGGCATTCGGATCCGTGTGCACTTTGCAAATCTCTATGTCTCCATCTTGAACATTTTCACGGATGGAGTTGAAGCGGCAACTTGATGTGCTGGTCTTCTTGTGAAACACTGGGCTCCTTGGGAAGAAGCAATAGCTCGGTGTTGTCACGGAAGAGTTTCATCGGCCTGACGCGTGGGTATGACTCCTAGGTGGTGATGAACTCCTTCACCCAAATCGCTTCATCGCTGCCTCCGAGGCTGCCATGTACTCCGCTTCACCGTAGATCCCGCCACGGCCTTACGCTTGCATTGCACCAACAGCTTACTTCTCCACCATTCAACATATACGTATCCGGTTTGTGACTTAGAGTCATCGGATCTGGTCGAAGCTAAGCGTCGGCGTAACCCTTCTGACGAGCTCTTCGTCTCCTCCATAAGCGAAACATGTCCTTTGTCCTTTTCGGTGCCGGGATATTCTTGACGTGTCCGGTGTTCCTTGCGGGATTACTTTGGTATCTTGCAACCAAACTTACGGCAAAGGTTTACATGAGTCAGTACACCGCTTGACCACCTTATGCAACTAGTGCATGTCAATCGGTGGAACGGTCTCACATAAGCGTCGTGTAAGGTTGGTCGGGCGCTTCATCCCACAATACCGTTGAGCAAGAAAAAGACTAGTAGAGGCAAGTAAGATGACAAGATCACGCCCACAACAAATTGTGTTCTACTCGTGATGAGGACATCAATACCATTGTTACACCACAGCCCTGCTGCTATACATCTTGGACCAATTACTAGAGCTGCGCATGCGCCAACTAAATTACCGGTACTTTCGTTTCTTGGTAATGATTCTAATATTCATGAGAATATGATCTGCCTGAATTGGATACATTTGTTTTGCTTACAAATGAAGGGCCTAGCTTGGAGAAGGATGAACATTGGAGCAAGAACAAGCATGGAGATGATGGCATGCATAAGAGGACAAGAATGGAGTTACAAGTGATGATTTCGGGACTTTGAAGCCACCATAATGAGTGCATGAAGCCTTGGACGAAATATACAAGATGCCACTTCATAAATTTCGTCCAGAGGCTATTCTAGGTGCTTCGTCACCTTATTATTGAGCCAGGCCCATGTAATTTCGAAATACATTAGTATAGGCTATTTTTAGAGTCCGTATGTGTGGGAAACAAGAGATAGGGTTAGTTTGGACCCCTCCACCAAGGGCCACGAAATTCTCCCCTCTTCCTCCATATATACAGCCCTTAGGGCACCGTTTAGACTTTGGGTTTTGTTTAGATCAAAAGTTACGCCATAGCTGCAACCGGCGTGCCGTTTGTGTTCAGCGACCGGACAAAGCGTCACGGAACCCCACCTTGATCAATAAAGCTTTCATCTTATATTACGCAATATCAGTTGCAATCTCAGTTTCTTGCTTGTTCTTCGTTTGCTGCATGAAATAGACCCTCGTGGTCGGGTTGATGCGATGCTCGGCGTGGTCAATAACCTCTCGGAGTTGGTTTAGCGATTGCTAAAGTAGCGGCGTTCTCGCCTTCGTAGTCGGATCGTCAAAGTCGACTTCCACCAAGCGAAATCCACCATCTCATCGAAAGGCAGGACACCTCTGCCTCTATCAAGTGGTATCAGATTTCCGGGTTGCTCGGTGAGATTTTACTGATTTTAAGTAGTTTAGATCGAGTCGTCTTCATACCTATAGTCCACGAAAAAGCCAAAAAAAAATTAGGGTTAGTTCATCCTATCCGAACCAATCGAGCCTTTGCATAATCTTTTACGTATTTGCATTGTTGAATTTGCGGTTGCATCGTCGTGTCTAGTTCTGGTCTTAGAGTCTAGTCTTTTAGGGTTTGAGTTACGGTCATAAGTTGTCACGCGCCGCGCTTGCCGCGCCGAATCCGTATCCATATACCACCACGCTTATCATACGCTTGAATCCGTATCCATATACCACCACCGCTGCCATATATCATCACCAATCAGGTCCCTTGCATATTAGGTTTGTTTGGGATCCATCTAGTTTTCGATTCGTGTTTCCTTATGCGAGTAGGTTTGATTCAGCAATCTTTTGCCGTCCGTAGAAGAGGTTGGTTTCAAAAAAAAAAGTCGGAAACCACCCTCCGTTTAGGCCCAAAATTTTCCAAAAAGCATACGGGATAAAAATTTTACGGCTATCCTATTTTAGGTGTTTCTAAGCGTATTGAGCGATCGCCGTTATAGAAAGTTTTTTGACCCGTTTCGAGTTTTTGGGTCGGGCGATCGAAAAAAAAAATTTTGGTTGAAAAATTTCGTGCCCATCTGTCGGTTTGACACAGGAAGAGTTTTGAGACACTCGCCATTATAGTGATTTTACGCAAAAAAAAAGCAAAAAAAAAAAAAAAAAAGCAAAAAAAAAGCGAAAAAAAATTCAGTGTGCTTTTCCTTTGTTTACGTGCAGCGCCGTGATTTTGTTAGTGTTCTAGGCTCGCGTCTCTATACGGTCTAGCCTAGGACCAGACCTGATCTGCGTCGTTGAGCGTTTATTCAACTTTGCATCTCTGATTTGATTATTCTTGACCCTTTTGCTACCATATTATAAGCCTTCCAGCTCCACATACATCTCGTCGTGCGTTTGATTCTCCACAATGTCGCTATAGCCAAGCTTTGAGAGTTTTGACTTCAGCGGTTGCCGATCACCACCTTCTTTGGTAGGCTGGTAAAATTTGGGATTTGCTTCACGGTTTGTGACATCACCACACCACCACCACCACTTCCTAGTAGTCTGTGGGATCATATTCTTGTGTGTTTCTATTCTGCTAACCATGGCAGGAACACAAGGCCGATGAGGCTGATTGGGAGAACGACAAACAAACAGCTACATGATAAGTTTGACAAATGATGATTGGACGGTGCAAGATGTGGTAAACAGATTTGCGAGGCCATGGAGAAGATAGATGGCATTGAGAAGGCGTTTGAAACAAAGCTTGATAGCAAGTTTGATGAATTGCTCAGCGTTTTCCACAACCACCGCCGGCTGCACCTATCGCACCTCTGCAGCGACAACAACTCGCCCCTTCGAATCAATATGGGCGAGCTCGGCGTGTTCCTCTTGAGCGAGGACAAAATTCTGGTGCAGCTGCTACTCTTGTTGGTGCTTCTTTGGCTCCTGCTCTTCTTCTTCTTTGGTGCAGAGGAGGATGATTATGTGGGAGATTACGAGGAGGAGGTTGATCAACATCGAACTCGTGCAACCACCAGCACCACAACCACCAGGTCGTCCACATGCAAATAATGGCAATGCTAGGGCTCCCCTCAGTGCGAGATCATGACCATCTCCCTAAACTGAAATTGAATATTCCACCATTTGAGGGTAGATATGTTCTGATATATATCTTACTTGGGAGTTAGAAAGCTGAACAACGATTTACATGTTTACAATATCACGAGGAGAGGCGTGTTCTGCTGCTGTTTGTGCTTTCACTAGCTTTGCATGTGTTTGGTGGTGCGAACATTGTAGATTATATCATGTTCCACTACTTGGGCTGCTTTGAAAACTGCTATGCGTACTCGTTGGGTTCCACCATATTATCAACGTGAATTACTTCAAAAATTGCAGCGCTTAAGACAAGGTAAAAATTCTGTAGAAGAATATTATCGGGAATTACAAAGCTGGCTTGATTAGATGTGGTATTGTTGAGGAGAATGAAGCTATGCTTGCGTTTTACGGGTGGATTAAATAGAGATTCAGACCATTCTAGACTATAAGGATTATAATAATATCACTCGTTTATTCCATCTTGCTTGTAAAGCTGAGCGTGAAGTCTTGAGGATCGGCAGGCATTGGCGCGCACTAACTTTTCTCTGGTCGACCTTCATCATGGACACCACGAGCATCATCTACTTCCTTTGCACCATCACCTCCTTGGTGCCACCTAACCGTGATACAAGAAGCGAGGCACAACCACCACTATCGCCAAGAGCACACTGCCGGCACTGCTGCGAGCTCTTCTTCTTCCATGGCGTCAGCAGGGCACACATGTGATATTATTTGTCGTCGTTGTAAGGAAGAGGACATTTTTGAGAGAATGCAAATCTCAGCGTGTGATGATTGCTACGAGGATGGTGGGTATGAGTCCGCTAGTGACTATGATGAGAGACTTTGGCTCTTATTACACATGAGGAACACGGTGGAGATGATTACGATCATGAGACACAATACATGGCTCTTTGAAGATCTTGTGCGGTATGAATGTTTAGTTGCTCAGCGTGTTTTGAGTGTCAGGTTACACAAGTGAGCAAAATCGGAGGCATAATTTGTTCCATACAAAGGGAGTTGTGAAGGAGCGTTCTATTAGCGTCATCATAGATGGAGGAGCTGCAACAACAACAGCTAGCATGGAGATGGTGGGAAGCTATCTCTCACCACAAGACCACATCCACATCCTTACTACATCCAATGGTTCAACAACAGCGGCAAGGTTAAGGTAACACGTACTATTGGTGTGCATTTTAATATCTCTACATATCTGATTATGTTGATTGTGATGTGGTACCTATGCAAGCATGTTCCTTGTTACTTGGTAGACCATGGCAATTTGATAAAAATCTGTACACCATGGTAGAAACAATCAGTATACTCTTGTTCATAAGGATAAAAATATTACTTTGCTTCCTATGACTCCTGAGTCCATTTTGAAAGATGATATTAATAGAGCTAATAAAGCAAAAGCAGGAGAAAATAAGAGTGAAAATCAGATTGTGGCAAAAGAATTTGAGCAACACATGAAGCCTAATAATAAACCATCTCTTGTTGTACGAAATTAAATTGAAAAGTGCATGTTTACTTGCCACCAAATCTGATATTGATGAGCTAGATTTTAGCAAATCTATTTGCTATGCTTTTGTGTGCAAGAGGCATTATTTTCATTCGAGGGCGTGCCTTCCTCTTTGCCCCTGCTGTCACTAACATTTTGCGGGGAGTTGGCGTCTTTCCACAAGGCGTGCCACCGGATTACCACCTATTAGAGGATTGAGCATCAAATTGACTTAATTCGGTGCATCATTACCAACCGTGCACCATACCGTACCAATCGGAGGAGGCGAAGGAGATTATCGTCAAGTCACAGGAGCTGCTCGACAAAGGTTATATCTGCGAATCCCTTAGTCCTTGTCTGTTCCTATTATTCTAGTGCGAAAAAGGATGGTGCGTCACGTATGTGTGTTGATTGTAGAGGCATCAATAATATTACTATTAGTTATCGTCACCCTATTCCTAGGCTAGATGATATGCTTGATGAATTGAGTGGCTCTACAATATTCTCCAAAGTTGATTTGCGTAGTGGATACCATCAAATTCGTATGAAATTGGGAGATGAATGGAAAACAACATTTAAAACTAAGTTTGGATTATATGAGTGGTTAGTCATGCCTTTTGGGTTAACTAATGCACCTAGTACTTTCATGAGATTAATGAGCGAAGTTTCGTGCTTTCATTGGACGATTTGTGGTAGTCTATTTTGATGATATCTGATTTATAGCAAATCTTTGGAAGAACATTTGGAACATTTCGTGCTGTTTTTAATGCTCTCGTGATGCGTTTGTTTGGTAACCTTGGGAAGTGCACCTTTTGCACCGACCGAGTATCTTTTCTTGGCTATGTTGTTACTCCACGGGGAATTGAAGTTGATAAAGCCAAGATTGAAGCTATTGAGAGTTGGCGCAGCCAAAGCAGTCACACAAGTGAGGAGTTTCCTTGGCCTCGCTGGTTTCTATAGGCGTTTTGTGAGAGATTTCAGCACCATTGCTGCACCTCTCAACGAGCTTACAAAGAAGGATGTGCCTTTTGTTTGGGGTACCCTACGGGAAGAAGCCTTCACGGTATTGAAAGCTAAGTTGACACATGCTCCTTTACTCCAACTTCTGATTTTAATAAGACTTTTGAGCTTGAATGTGATGCTAGTGGAATTGGATTAGGAGGTGTGTTATTACAAGATAGCAAACCTGTTGCATACTTCTACGAAAAATTGAGTGGGCCTAGTCTGAATTACTCTACTTATGATAAAGAATTATATGCTCTTGTTAGGACTTTAGAAACATGGCAACATTATTTATGGCCCAAAGAATTTGTTATACATTCGATCATGAATCTTTGAAACATATTAAAAGTCAAGCTAAACTGAATCGTAGACATGCTAAATGGGTTGAATTCATTGAGACTTTCCTTATGTCATTAAACACAAGAAGGGTAAAGAAAATGTTATTGCCGATGCATTGTCTAAATCGCTATACTATGCTTTCACAACTTGACTTCAAAATATTTGGTTTGGAGACCATCAAAGATCAATATGTGCATGATGCTGATTTTAAAGATGTATTGCAGAATTGTAAAGAAGGAAGAACATGGAACAAGTTTGTCGTTAATGATGGATTTGTGTTCCGTGCTAACAAGCTATGCATTCAGCTAGCTCCGTTAGTCTTTTGTTGTTGCGGGGGCGCATGGAGGAGGACTAATGGGACACTTTGGCGTGAAGAAGGCGGAGGGCGTACTTGCTACACATTTCTTTTGGCCAAAGATGAGATGGGATGTTGGCGTTTTATTGCTCATTGCACTACATGTCAAAAAGCTAAGTCACGACTCAATCCTCATGGTTTATATATGCCTTTACTGTACCTAGTGTTCCTTGGGAGGATATATCGATGGACTTTGTTTTAGGTTTACCTAGAACAAAGAAGGGAGGATAGCATATTTGTTGTCGTGGATAGATTCTCGAAAATGGCACACTTTATACCATGTCATAAAAGCGATGATCTTTGTCAATGTTGCTGATTTGTTCTTTATTGAAATTATTAAGCTTGCATGGTGTGCCAAATACTATTGTTTCAGATCGTGATACTAAATTTCTTAGCCACTTTTGGAGATGTTTATGGGCTAAGTTGGGGACTAAACTGCTTTTAGTACTACTTGTCACCCCAAATGATGGACAAACTGAAGTAGTCAATAGAACATTGTCTACTATGCTTAGGGCTGTTCTAAAGAAAAATAAGAAAATGTGGGAGGAATGCTTGCCTCATATTGAATTTGCTTATAATCGTTCATTGCATTCTACTACTAAGATGTGCCCTTTTGAAGTTGTGTATGGTTTCCTACCTCGTGCACCTATTGATTTGTTGCCTCTTCCATCTTGGAGAAGGTTAATTTTGATGCTAAAAACGTGCTGAATTGATTTTAAAAATGCATGAGTTAACTAAGGAAAATATTGGCGTATGAATGCTAAATATAAACTTCTGGAGATAAGGGTAGAAAACATGTTGTGTTTGCACTGGAGATCTTGTTTGGTTACATTTGCGTGAGATAGATTTCTGATTTGCATAAATCAAAGCTAATGCCACGTCTTTGCTGGTCCCTTTAAGGTGTTGGAGAAAGTAAATGATAATGCATATAAACTTGAGCTGCTGCAGATTTTGGGGTTAGTCCACTTTTAACATTGCAGATTTGAAGCCATATTTGGGTGAGGAAGATGAACTTCCGTCGAGGGCGACTTCATTTCAAGAAGGGAGGATGATGAGGACATCAATACCATTGTTACACCCACAGCCCTGCTGCTATACATCTTGGACCAATTACTAGAGCTCGCATGCGCCAACTAAATTACGGTACTTTCGTTTCTTGGTAATGATTCTAATATTCATGAGAATATGATCTGCCTGAATTGGATACATTTGTTTTGCTTATAAATGAAGGGCCTAGCTTGGAGAAGGATGAACATTGGAGCAAGAACAAGCATGGAGATGATGGCATGCGCAAGAGGACAGAATGGAGTTACAAGTGATGATTTGGGACTTTGAAGCCACCATAATGAGTGCATGAAGCCTTGGACGAAATATACAAGATGCCACTTCATAAATTTCGTCCAGAGACTATTCTAGGTGCTTGCGTCACCTTATTATTGAGCCAGGCCCATGTAATTTCGAAATACATTAGTATAGGCTATTTTTAGAGTCCGTATGTGTGGGGAAACAAGAGATAGGGTTAGTTTGGACCCCTCCACCAAGGGCCACGAAATTCTCCCCTCTTCCTCCATATATACAGCCCTTAGGGCACCGTTTAGACTTTGGGTTTTGTTTAGATCAAAAGTTAGCCATAGCTGCAACTTCGCGTGCCGTTTGTGTTCAACGACCGGACAAAGCGTCACGGAACCCCACCTTGATCAATAAAGCTTTCATCTTATATTCGCAATATCCAGTTGCAATCTCAGTTTCTTGCTTGTTCTTCGTTTGCTCATGAAATAGACCCTCGTGGTCGGGTTGATCGTGCTCGGCATGGTCAATAACCTCTCGGAGTTGGTTTAGCGATTGCTAAAGCGCGGCGTTCTCGCCTTCGTAGTCGGATCGTCAAAGTCGACTTCCACCAAAGCGAAATCCACCATCTCATCGAAGGCAGGACACCTCTGCCTCTATCAACTCGTGCATTGAGAACTACGCATAGACCTAGCTCACGATACCACTTTGTTGCGGAGCGTTGCGAGAAAATTAAAATTTTTCTCTACGGTTTCACCAAGATCCATCTGTGAGTTCATCTAAGCAGCGAGTCACGGGAGAGTTTGCATCTACATACCACTTGTAGATCGCGTGCGGAAGCTTGCAAGGTGATGATGTAGTCGTACTCGGCGTGATTGAATCACCGATGACCAAGTGCTGAGCGGACAGCACCTCCGCGTTCAACACGTGCAGTGCGGGTGGCGTCTCCTCCGTCTTGATCCAGCAAGGAGGAAGGAGAGGTTGAGGAAGACAGCTCCACCGCGACCGGCGGCGTGGTGATGGTGGAGAAGCGATCTCAAGCGGGGCCGCCGAGCACACAGCGGGGAGGAGAGGTGTTGGGAGGGAGGGCTGCGCCTTGGCTTGGTCGGCTGCCTCCCTCACCCCTCTATTTATAGGGGAAGGAGAGGGGCGGCCCCTCTAGATCCATCTAGAGGCGGCCAGGGGAGGGACTTGCCCCCAAGCAGGGGCACCCCTCTGGGGTTCCCCTCAACCCCTACGCAAGGGCCGGGGGAGGGTCGCCAAGCCACGAGAGGCTGGCCAACTCCCCACGCAGCCAAGTGGCCCCCAAGAGGTGGCCCCTCAGTGACCCGGAACCCTTCCGGTGGCCCAGTACAATGCAGTATGCCCCGAAACTACGGTGTCCTTTTAACAACTTCCCATATATAAATCTTTAGCTCCCGACCATACGGAACTCCTCGTGACGTCAGGGATCTCATCAGGGACTCGAACAACATTGAGTGATCACGTACTAGTCTTCCTAATAACCCTAAGCGTCACGAACCTTAAGTGTGTAGACCCTACGGGTTCGGAGACCTTGAGACATGACCGAGGCGACTCTCGGGCAATAACCAACAGCGAGTGCGGATACCCATGTTGGCTCCCACATGCTCCTTGATGATTTCATTGGTTGAACCACGATGTCGAGGATTGATCAAACCACTGTATTCAATTCCTTTTGTCAAGCGATGCGTTACTTGCGAGACTTCGATCGTCGGTATCCCAATACCTTGTTGGTCTCGTTACCGGCAAATCACTTTACTCATACCGTAATGCATGATCCGTGGCCAACACCTTGGTCACTTTGAGCTCATATGATGATGCATTACCGAGTGGGCCCAGAGATACCTCTCCGTCATGCGGAGTGACAAATCCGATCTCGATCCGTGTCAACCCAACAGATTCTTTCGGGGATACACTGTAATGCACCTTTATACTCACCCGATTCGTTGTGACGTTTGATACACCAAGGCATTCCTCGGTGGCAAGGAGTTACGATCTCATGGTTGAAGGAAGAGATACTTGACATTGGCAAAGCTCTAGCAAGCGAACTACGATCTTTTATGCTATGCTTAGGATTGGGTCTTGTCCATCACATCATTCTCCTAATGATGTGATCCCGTTATCAACGACATCCAATGTCCATAGTCGAGGAAACCATGACTATCTGTTGATCTGTGAGCTAGTCTACTAGAGGCTCACTAGGGACATTTGTGGTCTAAGTGTACACACGTGTATTACGATTTCCGGATAATACTGGTTATAGCATGAACAAAAGACAATTATCATGAACATTGAAATATAATAATACTTTTATTATTGCCTCTAGGGCATATTTCCAACATCAATACCATGAAGGCTTCTTCCTATCGGTACCCCAAACAAAAGGCACATCCTTCTTTGTAAGCTCATTGAGAGGTGCGACAATGGTGCTGAAATCTCTCACAAAACGCCTATAGAATCCAGCGAGGCCAAGAAAACTCCTCACTTGTGTGACCGTTTTGGGCTGCGGCCAACTCTCAATAGCTTCAATCTTGGCTTTATCAACTTCAATTCCCTGTGGAGTAACAACATAACCAAGAAAAGACACTCGATTAGGTGCAAAGGTGCACTTCCCAAGGTTACCAAACAAGCGTGCATCACGTAGAGCAATAAAAACAACACGTAAATGTTCCAAATGTTCCTCCAAAGATCTGCTATAAATAAATATGTCATCAAAGTAAATTACTACAAATCGTCCAATGAAAGCACGTAAAACTTCGTTCATTAATCTCATGAAAGTACTAGGTGCATTAGTTAACCCAAAAGGCATGACTAACCACTCATATAATCCAAACTTAGTTTTAAATGTTGTTTTCCATTCATCCCCCAATTTCATACAATTGGATGGTATCCACTCATAAATCAACTTTGGAGAATATTATAGAGCCACTCAATTCATCAAGCATATCATCTAGCCTAGGAATAGGATGGCGATAACGAATAGTAATATTATTAATGCCTCTACAATCAACACACATCGTGATGTACCATCCTTTTTCGGCACTAGAATAATAGGAACAGCACAAGGACTAAAGGGATTGGCGTATATAACCTTTGTCGAGCAGCTCTTGTACTTGGCGCATAATCTCCTTCGTCTCCTCTACGGATTGATGCGGTATGGCGCCACGGTTTGGCGGTGAAGCACCGGGAATTAAGTCAATCGATGCTCAATCCCTCGAATAGGCGGTATTCGGTGGCACGTCTTGTGGAAAAGGCGTCGACAAACTCTGCAAAATGTTAGTGACAGCGAGGAGGCAAAGAAGGAAAACACGTCCTCGAATGAAAATAATGCCTCTTTGCACACAAAAGCATAACAAACAGATTTGCTGAAATCTAGCTCATCAATATCAGATTTGGTGGCAAATAAACATGCACTTTTCAATTTTATTTCAGAAGCAACACTAGATATTTATTATTAGGCTTCATTTGTTGCTCAAATTCTTTTGCCACAATCTGATTTTCACTCTTATTCTTCTCCTATTTTGCTTTATTAGCTCTATTAATATCATCTTTCAAAATAGAATCGAGTCATAGGAAGCAAAGTAATATTTTATCTTTATGAACAAGAGTATCTGATTGTTTCTACCATGGTGTGCAAATTTTATCAAATTACCATGGTCTACCAAGTAATAAGGAACATGCTTGCATAGGTACCACATCACAATCAACACAATCAGCATATGTAGAGATACTAAAATGCACACGAGCAGCCGTGTTACCTTAACCTTGCATTGTTGTTGAACCATTGGATGTAGTAAGGATGTGGATGTGGTCTTGTGGTGAGAAAGCTTCTCCACCATCTCCATGCTAGCCAAGTTGTTGCAGCTCCCTTCGTCTATGATGGCCAGCAAAAAGCGTTCCTTCACAACTCCTTGGTATGGAACAAATTGTGCCTCTGATTTTGCTCGACTTGTGTAACTGCACACTCAAAACACGTTGAGCAACTAAACATTCAAACCTGTCGGCGTCTTGAGGGCCATGTATTGCGTCTCATGATCAGAATCATCTCCACCGTGTTCTTCACGTGTAATAAAACCAACGTCTCCTCATCATAGTCACTAAGCGGACTCATACCCACCATCCTCGGCAGCAATCATCACTGCGCTGAGATTTGCATTCTCTCGCATAATGACCTCTTCCCTTACAAGCGACGACAAATAATATCACTTGTGTGCCCGTTGATGCCATGGATGAAGAAGAGCTACTGTGTAGGCCCGGCAGGTGCGCTCTTGGCACATAGTGGAGGTTGTGCCTGCTTTCTTGTATCACGGTGGAGGTAGCGGTGATGGAGGTGCTGGTGTAGTGGAAGTAGAGGATGCCAGCGGTGTCCATGATGAAAGTCGACACTGCGAGAAAAGTTAGTTCGCGCCAATGCATCGATCCTGCACTTCACGTTCAGCTTTACAAGCAAGATGGAATAAGCGAGTGATATTAGTATACTCCTTATACTTAGAATGGTCTGAATCTCTCTATTTAATCCACCTATAAAGCGTGCAAGCATAGCTTCATTCTCCTCAACAATACCACATCTAATCATGCGGTTTGTAATTCTGATAATATTCTTCTACGAAATTTTTCCTTGTCTTAAACGCTGCAATTTTGAAGCAATTCACGTTGATAATATGGTGAAACCAGCGAGTGCGCATAGCGGTTTTCAAAGCAGCCCAAGTAGTTGGAATAGGATATAATCTACAATGTTTGAACCACCATACACATGCAAAACTAGTGAAAGCACAAACAGCATGACAACCGTCTCTCCTCGGGATATTGTAAACATGTAAAGCGTTGTTCAGTTTCTAACTCCCAAGTAAGATATATATCGGGAACATATCCACCCTCAAATGGTGGAATATTCAATTTGATGTTGGAATATGGTCATTATCTCGTACACGAGGTGGTAGTGGGCCTACCGTTGTGAATATATACGAGGTCGACTCTTTGGTGGTGGTCTTTGGTGGCTGCAAGTAGTTCTGATTTTGATCAACCTCATCCTCATAATATTCCTCCACCTCTGCGGTAAAAGCAAAAGCTCTGAAGCACCAACAACGATGGCAGCGGCACGAGAATTTTGTCTGGCTCAATAGGAACACATTTGTGCTCATCCATCTTGATTCGGAAGAGGCGTTCGATGTAGGGTGGAACCCTATAGCGACGATCTTTCACGTTTGGAGTGGATCCTACGGGGAATCACGAAGAACAGCGGAAGCACAAAGGAAAGACACAGGGAAAGCGAGAGAATCACTAAACCGACAAGGAATCGATCACACAAGGGCTAGATCACGAACACATAAGGTAGCACAAGATTCAAAATCAACAAAGGTAGAGGATACAAAGGAACCGTTCTTCTCCTTGAGAGGCCTTGATGTTCTTCCCTAGAAAGGGTCTTGAATCCGCTTGGGGATCTTCTCCGAAGAGGTCGTGATCTCCGAGGAGAAGTATCCAAATGGATGAGCAAAACTCTCACACAAATATGAGCTAATCAATGCTAAGTCTCAAAGTGAGGAGGAGTCCTATATATAGACTAGGGGTGAAGGGGTACATGGGCTCAGCCCAACAGCGCAGCGCCTGCTTGCGGATGATCCGGGAGTGGGCGGATGATCCGGGCTGTTAGGATGGTCGGGTGGAGGCTGGATGGTGGAGGCCCGGCTGGTGGTGGCCTTGAGGGCTGGATGGCCGGCCCAGGGGTCCGGACGTCCGGGCAGAGTCCGGATGATCCGGGACGAGGTCTCGATGGTCGGCTTCATGTAGGAGCCGGGTGCCTTGGCGTGAGTTAGCCCGGATCGTCCGGGTGGTGGTCGGATCGTCAGAACTCTGTCCGGATCGTCTGGGCGCCCGTCCGGATCGTCCGACCAGGCCCAGGCCTTGGTGCTTTTCCTCTCCATCTTCACGCATGTCTTTCGCTTCCGATTCTCCTTGCTTCCTAGCTTCTTCACGGTTAACTCCTTGGTACCTGAGTATGCATAGCGTTTCCGTTTGAGGTAGTAACCATGTTCCATTTGTGTCCGTATGCAAGTCTAGTAGGAAGGAGTTCACCTCGGTTTCCAAAGCACGTGCTCTAGCTCTTGTCATGGGTCCTTGTGGGGTTGGATGTGTTGATGTAGAGTCCATGGGGATGATGGAAGGATGCTCAGCATCATGATGAGGACATCAATACCATTGTTACACCCACAGCCCCTGCTGCTATACATACTGGACCAATTACTAGAGCTCGCATACGCCAACTAAATTACGGTACTTTCGTTTCTTGGTAATGATTCTAATGTTCATGAGAATATGATGCTGCCTAAATTGGATACATTTGTTTTGCTTACAAATGAAGGGCCTAGCGGAGAAGGATGAACATTAGAGCAAGAACAAGCATGGAGATGATGGCATGCGCAGAGAGGACAAACGGAGTTACAAGTGATGATTTCAGGACTTTGAAGCCACCATAATGAGTGCATGAAGCCTTGGACGAAATATACAAGATGCCACTTCATAAATTTCGTCCGGAGGCTATTCTAGGTGCTCGTCACCTTATTATTAGGCCAGGCCCATGTAATTTCGAAATACATAAGTATAGGCTATTTTTTAGAGTCCGTATGTGTGGGAAACAAGAGATAGGGTTAGTTTGGACCCCTCCACCAAGGGCCACGAAATTCACCCCTCTTCCTCCATATATACAGCCCTTAGGGCACCGTTTAGACTTTGGGTTTTGTTTAGATCAAAAGTTAGCCATAGCTGCAACCGGCGTGCCGTTTGTGTTCAGCGACCGGACAAAGGCGTCACAGAACCCCACCTTGATCAATAAAGCTTTCATCTTATATTAGCAATATCCAGATTGCAATCTCAGTTTCTTGCTTGTTCTTCGTTTGCTCGCGGAAATAGACCCTCGTGGTCGGGTTGATGCGATGCTCGGCGTGGTCGATAACCTCTCGGAGTTGGTTTAGCGATTGCTAAGTAGCGGCGTCCTCTGCCTTCGTGGTCGGATCGTCAAAGTCGACTTCCACCAAAGCGAAATCCACCATCTCATCGAAGGCGGGACACCTTTGCTTCTATCAAGTGGTATTAGATTTCCGGGTTGCTCGGTGAGATTTTACAGTTTTAAATAGTTTAGATCGAGTACGCTCATCATACCTATAGTCCACAAAAAAGCCAAAAAATTAGGGTTAGTTCATCCCATCGAACCAATCGAGCCTTTGCATAATCTTTTACTGTATTTGCTTTGTTGAATTTGCGGTTGCATCGTCGTGTCAAGTTCTTTGGTCTTAGCGTCTAGTCTTTTAGAGTTTGAGTTACTGTTCACGAGGTTGTCACGTCGCTGCCGCCATATACCACCACCACATATTCACGTAATCCGAATCCATATCGCCACCACATATCCGCCGCCATCCGCCCATCCGAGTTCACGATTCATCTCCGCCACAGTCCGAGTTCCACAGTTCATCTCCGCCACCGATCCGAGTTCCACAGTTCATCTCCGCCACGGTCCTAGTCCGAGTCGATAATTGTTGCATTGTTCTCGATTTCCGGATCACGCGATACTCCGAGTCGTGACAGCGGAGGACTCCCCAACTTCGAGCCATCCGCGGAAGAAAAATAGTTCGGTTTCAAAAAAACTAAGTTTGGAAAATTCTGGCTAGGCAGTTTTAGACCATTTGTAGACTTTTTGAAAAAATTTGTTGCGAAGCAAAAAAAGAAAAAAAAGTGCAAAAAAGAAAAGAAAAGAAAAATATTGAGTGTGCTCCTCCCTTGTTTACGTCTTTGCGCCGTGATTTTGTTGGTGTTCTAGGCTCGCGTCTCTATGCAGTCTAGCCTAGGACCAGCCGCAGTACCATCGTTGGCGTTTATTCAACTTTGCATCTCGAATTGATTATTCTGACCCTTTTGCTACCATATTATAAGCCTTCCAGCTCCACATACATCTCGTCGTGCGTTGGACTCTCACAGTGTCGCTCTATCAAGCTTTGAGAGTTTTGACTTCTAGCGGTTGCCGATCACCGCTTCTTCTTTGGGTAGAACTGGTAAGACTTTGAGATTTGCTTAGCGGGTTTGTGATACACCACCACCACTTCTTAGTAGTCTGTAGGATCATATTCTTGTGTGTTTCTATTTGCTGCTAACAATGTGATGTGGGTGGAACCCTAATTAAATCGATCTTTCACGTTTGGAGGGGATCCTCACGGAGGAAACCACGAAGAACAGCGGGCTGCGAGGAAAACAGGGGAAAGCAGAGAGAGAAACACTCAACCAACAAGGAATTGATCACACAAGTGCTAGATCAACATACACACATGAGATCCACAAGATACATAGTCAACTAGGGTAAGGATACAAAGGAACCGTTCATCTCCCGAAGGAGGCCTTGAATCCACGAGGGGATCTTCCCTAGATAGGGGTCTTGTATCCGATGAGGATCTTCTCCTGAGCGGAGGTCCTGATCTCGAGGAGAAATAACGGTGGATGAGCAAAGGCTCTCACACAAATATGAGCTAATCAATGCTAAATCTCAAAGTGAGAGAGGGGTCCTATATATATGCAGGGGCGAAGGGTACATGGGCTCATTAACCGCAGCTGCGTGGCGCTGGCGGATGATCGGACGAGGTCGGATGATCGGGTGGGGAACGGATGAGCTGGAGGCTCGGTGGTGTCGGCGACGGGCGGATGTCGGTGGCGGTCAGTCGTCCGGCGGGGTCCGGATGATCGGGCGAGTCCGGATGATCCGGCTTTGGGAAGGAACTTCTGTTGCCTTGGTGGAGTTAGCGGATCGTCCGGACCGGGTCGGATCATCCGAACTCTGTCCGGATCGTCAAGACCTCTGTCCGGATCGTCCGGCCTCTCTGATCCTTGTTGCCTTCTCCTCTCCGTCTTCATGCATGTCTTCGCTTTGGTTCTCCTTGCTTCCTAGCTTCTTCATGGTCGACTCCTTGGTACTGGTATGCATAGGGTTTCCGTTTGAGGTAGTAACCATGTCTCATGTGAATCGAAGGCGAGTTGTGAGAGGAGTGATGTCACCTCGGTTTCAAGAGCTCTTGCACGTGCTCGAGTCATCGGTCCTTGTGTTGTTGTAGGTGTTGTTGTAGAGTCCATGGGGATGATGGGAGGATGCTCCGCATCATATCCCCTCCCTTCGAAAGGATCCGACCTTGGATCTAGATCTTCATCACCATGGAAAGGCGAGAGGTCTTTGATGTTGAAGGTGTCGCTCACGTTGTACTTGTCGCTTGGTAGGTCGAGCTTGTAGGCATTGTTGTTGTATCGTGTTAACACCTTGAAGGGTCCATCGGCTCGAGGTAGAAGTTTGGACTTGCGTTCGTTGGGGAAGCGTTCCTTGCGAAGGTGTAGCCACACGAGATCGCCTATGTTGAAGATCATGGGTTGCTTGTTGATGTTGAGCTTGGTAGTGAGTCGTTGTACGTGGCGCTCGATGGTGTGTCTTGTCTCTTCATGCATCTTCTTGATGTAGCTTGCACGAGCACTTGCGTCGAGGTTGGTGCGCTCTTGTAGAGGTAGAGGTAGAATGTCCAATGGGGACAATGGATTGAAGCCGTGAAGCGACCTCGAAGGGTGACTTGCCGGTCGTCGAATGTCTTACTGCGGTTGTAGGCGTACTCGGCGATGGGTGACCGCCTCCACTCCTTGATTTTCTTCTTGATCAACAGCGAAGTAGAGTGGAAGCGTGCGGTTCGTCACCTCCGTTTGGCCGTCGGTTTGAGGATGGTATGTGGTTGAGAAGAAGAGCTTGATTCGAGCTTGGCGCATAGGGTCTTCAAAAGTAACTCAGGAACTTGGCGTCGCGATCGGAGCGATTGTCTTTGGTACTCCATGGGCGCAAGATTTCCCTACAAAGAGATTTGCAATATGTGAAGCATCGTCTACCTTGTTGCAAGGAATGAAATGTGCCATTTTAGAAAATCTATCCACAATAACAAACACGAGTCCTTTCCATTTTGAGTTCTAGGCAAACCAAGTACAAAGTCCATGCTAATGTCTTCCCAAGGTTGATAAGGAATAGGAAGAGGCATGTAAAGACCATGAGATTGAGCTTTTGACTTAGCTTTGCGGCATGTTGAGCATCGGGTGGTGAAGCGTGAGGCGTCTCGAAACATCTTGGGCCAAAAGTAGTTCTTGGAGGCGTGGCGAAGGTCTTGTCGCATCAAAATGTCCCATGAGTCCACCTCCATGAGCCTCTTGCAAAAGTAGCAAGCGAAGAAGAAGACTCGGGTATGCAAAGTTTGTTAGCTCTCATAAGATAACCATCCTTGAGGTAATATTGTTCCCAAGATGTATCGTCAAACATTTAGCATAGTGAGGTGCAAAGATGGATCACTAGCATACAATTCCTTTATGTGCTCAAAGCCTATAACATTCAACTCTAGTTGGGTGACGGCGTGCATATCGTGAAAGTGCATCGGCAACTACATTTTCCTTGCCCTTAATGTACTTGATCACATATGGGAAAGATTCAATAACTTCACTTCATTTGGCATGGCGCTTGTTCAATTTAGTTTGACCTTTCAAGTACTTAAGCGTTTCATGATCGGTATGGATGACAAACTCATGAGGTCTAAGATAATGTTCCCAAACATGTAGGACACGCACTAAAGCATTCAATTCCTTGTCATATCACGGGATAGTTAAGTTGAGCACGGAGAGTTTTCACTAAAATAAGCAATGACTCGTTTTTCGTGCATTAAAACTCCGCCAATTCGGTACCACTTGCATCACAATGAACCTCAAAAGTTTTGTCAAAATTGGGCAAAGCAAGAATCGGAGCATGAGTAAGCAAGGACTTAAGCTCATCAAAAGCGTTGGATTGCAAGGTCCCCAAACAAAGGTATTCTTCTTACTCAAAGCATGCAAAGGGCTGCAATAGTGCTAAAGTTTTTCTAAGCGGCGATAAAAACCTGCAAGACCAAGGAAACTTCGCACTTGTTGCAAATTGGTGGGTTGGGGCCAAGTTTTAATTGCTTTGATCTTAGTTTCATCAACATGGACACCCTTGGAAGAGACAACGAAACCCAAGAAAACCACTTTGTTAACGCCAAAGTGCATTTTTCAAGTTGGCATAAAGACTTTCCTTTCGAGCGTTTGCAAAACAAGCAACATGATCAAGATGCTCTTTCATGGTTTTGCTAAACACAAGAATATCATCGAGTAAACCACAACAAAGATTCCAATGTATGGACGAAGTACATGATGCATGAGGCGCACAAAAGTTAGGGAGCTTCAGACAAACCCATAGGCATAACCAACCATTCATATAAGCCAAATTTTGTTTTGAAAGCAGTTTTCCATTCATCACCCTCATGAATGCGGATTTGATAATAGCCACTTTTAAGATCAATTTTGGAGAAAAAGTTGGCTCCACTAAGTTCATCAAGCATATCATCTAAGCGAGGAATGGGATGCCTATAGCGCACGGTGATAGCATTTATAGGTCTACAATAGGAGCACAAGCGGAAACTTCCATCGGGTTTAGGCACAAGTATAACGGGAACGGCACAAGGGCTTAAGCTTTCACGTACATGACCGTTGTTGATTAGTTGTTGTACTTGCCGTTGAATCTCCTTGGTTTCTTCGGGATTGACACGGTAGGGAGCTTTGTTTGGAAGTGGCGCTCCGGGGATGAGGTCGATTCGATGCTCAATGCCTTGAAGAGGAGGTAGACCCGGAGGTAGCTCATTGGGGAAAACATCTTGAAATTCCTGCAAAGAGATTGAAACACCAAAGGTAGCTCATGAGTGGTGTTAGTTTGTGGTTCTCCATCCTTGCACACTAGGACAAAGTGCATCACACTCGATGGGTTCTCACACACTTCTCTCATATCATGTTTGGTGGCGAATAGTATGAGGTTTTTCTCTCTAAGCGAAGAGGCGCTCAAATTTGGCTTGTGGCTCTCACTCACTTTTGGTGGCTCACTTTCTCCTCTTCTCTCTTTGGTTGGTGGCTTGTTTGTGGCTATCACTTGACTAGGAGACATGGGTCATATGAGGACATCAATACCATTGTTACACCCACAGCCCTGCTGCTATACATCTTGGACCAATTACTAGAGCTCGCATGCGCCAACTAAATTACCGGTACTTTCGTTTCTTGGTAATGATTCTAATGTTCATGAGAATATGATGCTGCCTAAATTGGATACATTTGTTTTGCTTACAAATGAAGGGCCTAGCTTGGAGAAGGATGAACATTGGAGCAAGAACACACATGGAGTTGATGGCATGCGCAAGGGATCAAACGGAGTTACAAGTGATGATTTCAGGACTTTGAAGCCACCATAAGGAGTGCATGAAGCCTTGGACGAAATATACAAGATGCCACTTCATAATATTAGTCCATAGGCTATTCTAGGTCTTTCGTCACCTTATTATTGGGCCAGGCCCATGTAATTTCGAAATACATTAGTATAGGCTATTTTTAGAGTCCGTATGTGTGGGGAAACAAGAGATAGGGTTAGTTTGGACCCCTCCACCAAGGGCCACGAAATTCACCCCTCTTCCTCCATATATACAGCCCTTAGGGCACCGTTTAGACTTGGGTTTTGTTTAGATCAAAAGTTAGCCATAGCTGCAACCGGCGTGCCGTTTGTGTTCAGCGACCGGACAAAGCGTCACAGAACCCCACCTTGATCAATAAAGCTTTCATCTTATATTCGCAATATCCAGTTGCAATCTCGGTTTCTTGCTTGTTCTTCGTTTGCTCGCGGAAATAGACCCTCGTGGTCGGGTTGATCGTGCTCGGCGTGGTCAATAACCTCTCGGAGTTGGTTTAGCGATTGCTAAAGCGCGGCGTCCTCGCTGCGTTCGTAGTCGGATCGTCAAAGTCGACTTCCACCAAGCGAAATCCACCATCTCATCGAAAGGCGGGACACCTTTGCCTCTATCAAGTGGTATCAGATTTCCGGGTTGCTCGGTGAGATTTTACAGTTTTTAAGTAGTTTAGATCGAGTCATTCTTCATACCTACAGTCCACGAAAAAGCCAAAAAAAAATTAGGGTTAGGTCATCATATCCGAACCAATCGAGCCTTTGCATAATCTTTTACGTATTTGCGTTGTTGAATTTGCGGTTGCATCGTCGTGTCGAGTTCTTTGGTCTTAGAGTCTAGTCTTTTAGAGTTTGAGTTACGGTCATAAGTTGTCACGCCGCCGCGCGCTTCATCATCATCGCCCTGCCATCTACCACCACCGCTTATCGCCACCGCTTGAATCCGTATCCATATACCACCACGCTGCCATATACCACCACCGTTGCCATATACCACCACCATATATCCACCACCAATCCGAGTTCCTTGCATATTAGATTTGTTTTGGGATCCATCTAATTTCGATTCGTGTTTCCTTATGCGAGTAGGTTTGGATTCAGCAATCTTTTGCCGTCCGTAGAAGAGGTTGGTTTCAAAAAAAAAAGTCAGGAAACCACCCTCGTTTAGGCCCAAAATTTTCCAAAAGCATGCGGGATAAAAATTTTACGGCTATCCTATTTTAGGTGTTTCTAAGCGTATTGAGCGATCGCCGTTATAGAAAGTTTTTTGACCCGTTTCAGTTTTGGGTCGAGGCGGTCAAAAAAAAAAAAAATTTGGTCGAAAAAATTTCGTGCCCATCTGTCGGTTTGACACAGGAAGAGTTTTGAGACACTTCGCCATTATAGTGATTTTTCGCAAAAAAAAAAAAAAAAAAAAAAAAAAAAAAAAAAAAAAAAAAAAAAAAAAAAAAAAAAAAAAAAATTCAGAGTGTGCTTTTCCTTTGTTTACGTGCAGCGCCGTGATTTTGTTAGTGTTCTAGGCTCGCGTCTCTATGCGGTCTAGCCTAGGACCACCACCTGATCTGCGTCGTTGGCGTTTATTCAACTTTGCATCTCGATTTGATTATTCTTGACCCTTTTGCTACCATATTATAAGCCTTCCCAGCTCCACATACATCTCGTCGTGCGTTTGATTCTCCACAATGTCGCTATAGCCAAGCTTTGAGAGTTTGACTACTAGCGGTTGCCGATCACCACCTCTTCTTTGGGTAGGCTGGTAAGAATTTGAGATTTGCTTCACGGTTTGTTTGTCCACCACACCACCACCACCACTTCCTAGTAGTCTGTAGGATCATATTCTTGTGTGTTTCTATTGCTGCTAACCATGGCAGGAACACAGGCCGATGAGGCTGATTGGGAGAACGACAAACAAACAGCTACATGATAAGTTTGACAAATGATGATTGGACAGGTGCAAGATGTGGTAAACAGATTTGCGAGGCCATGGAGAAGATAGATGGCATTGAGAAGGCGTTTGAAACAAAGCTTGATAGCAAGTTTGATGAATTGCTCGCGTTTTCCACAACCACCCGGCTGCACCTATCGCACCTCTGCAGCGACAACAACTCGCCCCTTCGAATCGGTATGGGCCGAGCTCGGCGTGTTCCTATTGAGCGAGGACAAAATTCTGGTGCGCTGCTCTGCTGTTGGTGCTTCTTTGGCTCCTGCTCTGCTGCTGCTGCTTTGGTGCAAGCGAGGATGATTATGTGGAAGATTACGAGGATGAGGTTGATCAACATCGAACTACGTGCAACCACCAGCACCACAACCACCGGTCGTCCACATGCAAATAATGGCAATGTTAGGGCTCCCCCTCAGTGCGAGATCATGACCATCTCCCTAAACTGAAATTGAATATTCCACCATTTGAGGGTAGATATGTTCACGATATATATCTTACTTGGGAGTTAAGCTGAACAACGATTTACATGTTTACAATATCACGAGGAGAGGCGTGTTCTGCTGCTTTGTTTGTGCTTTCACTAGCTTTGCATGTGTTTGGTGGTCGAACATTGTAGATTATATCTGTTCAGCTACTTGGGCTGCTTTGAAAACTGCTATGCGTACTCGTTGGGTTCCACCATATTATCAGCGTGAATTACTTCAAAAATTGCAGCGTTTAAGACAAGGAAAAAATTCTGTAGAAGAATATTATCGGGAATTACAAAGCTGGCTTGATTAGATGTGGTATTGTTGAGGAGAATGAAGCTATGCTTGCGTTTTACGGGTGGATTAAATAGAGATTCAGACCATTCTAGACTATAAGGATTATAATAATATCACTCGTTTATTCCATCTTGCTTGTAAAGCTGAGCGTGAAGTCTTGAGGATCGGCGGGCATTGGCGCACTAACTTTTCTGCAGGTCGACCTTCATCATGGACACCACGTGCATCATCTACTTCCTTTGCACCATCACCTCCTTGGTGCCACCTCCAACCGTGATACAAGCGAGGCACAACCACCACTATCGCCAAGAGCACACTGCTGGGCCTGCCTGAGCTCTTCTTCCATGGCGTCAGCAGGGCACACAAGTGATATTATTTGTCGTCGTTGTAAGGAAGAGGACATTTTTGAGAGAATGCAAATCTCAGCGTGTGATGATTGCTCTTGAGGATGGTGGGTATGAGTCCGCTAGTGACTATGATGAGGAGACTTTGGCTCTTATTACACATGAGGAACACGGTGGAGATGATTACGATCATGAGACACAATACATGGCTCTTTGAAGATCTTGGCGGTATGAATGTTTAGTTGCTCAGCGTGTTTTGAGTGTGCAGGTTACACAAGTGAGCAAAATCAGAGGCATAATTTGTTCCATACAAAGGGAGTTGTGAAGGAGCGTTCTATTAGCGTCATCATAGATGGAGGAGCTGCAACAACTTGGCTAGCATGGAGATGGTGGGAAGCTATCTCTCACCACAAGACCACATCCACATCCTTACTACATCCAATGGTTCAACAACAGCGGCAAGGTGAAGGTAACACGTCTTTGTTAGTGTGCATTTTAGTATCTCTACATATCTGATTATGTTGATTGTGATGTGGTACCTATGCAAGCATGTTCCTTGTTACTTGGTAGACCATGGCAATTTGATAAAATTCTGTACACCATGGTAGAAACAATCGGTATACTCTTGTTCATAAGGATAAAAATATTACTTTGCTTCCTATGACTCCTGAGTCCATTTTGAAAGATGATATTAATAGAGCTAATAAAGCAAAGCAGGAGAAAAATAAGAGTGAAAATCAGATTGTGGCAAAAGAATTTGAGCGACACATGAAGCCTAATAATAAACCATCTCTTGTTATACGAAATTAAATTGAAAAGTGCATGTTTACTTGCCACCAAATCTGATATTGATGAGCTAGATTTTGGCAAATCTATTTGCTATGCTTTTGTGTGCAAAGAGGCATTATTTTCATTAGAGGGCGTGCCTTCCTCTTTGCCCCCTCTTGTCACTAACATTTTGCGGGGAGGGTTTGGCGTCTTTCCACAAGGCGTGCCACGGGATTACCACCTATTAGAGGATTGAGCATCAAATTGACTTAATTCGGTGCATCATTACCAACCGTGCACCATACCGTACCAATCCGGAGGAGGCGAAGGAGATTATCGTCAAGTCAGGAGCTGCTCGACAAAGGTTATATCTGCGAATCCCTTAGTCCTTGTCTGTTCCTATTATTCTAGTGCGAAAAAGGATGGTACGTCACGTATGTGTGTTGATTGTAGAGGCATCAATAATATTACTATTAGTTATCGTCACCCTATTCCTAGGCTAGATGATATGCTTGATGAATTGAGTGGCTCTACAATATTCTCCAAAGTTGATTTGCGTAGTGGATACCATCAAATTCGTATGAAATTGGGAGATGAATGGAAAACAGCATTTAAAACTAAGTTTGGATTATATGAGTGGTTAGTCATGCCTTTTGGGTTAACTAATGCACCTAGTACTTTCATGAGATTAATGAGCGAAGTTTCGTGCTTTCATTGGACGATTTGTGGTAGTTTATTTTGATGATATCTTGATTTATAGCAAATCTTTGGAAGAACATTTGGAACATTCGTGCTGTTTTTAATGCTCTCGTGATGCGTTTGTTTGGTAACCTTGGGAAGTGCACCTTTTGCACCGACCGAGTATCTTTTCTTGGCTATGTTGTTACTCCACGAGGAATTGAAGTTGATAAAGCCAAGATTGAAGCTATTGAGAGTTGGCGCATGCCAAAGCGGTCACACAAGTGAGGAGTTTCCTTGGCCTCGCTGGTTTCTATAGGCGTTTTGTGAGAGATTTCAGCACCATTGCTGCACCTCTCAATGAGCTTACAAAGAAGGATGTGCCTTTTGTTTGGGGTACCGCTTACGGGAAGAAGCCTTCACGGTATTGAAAGCTAAGTTGACACATGCTCCTTTACTCCAACTTCTGATTTTAATAAGACTTTTGAGCTTGAATGTGATGCTAGTGGAATTGGATTAGGAGGTGTGTTATTACAAGATGGCAAACCTGTTGCATACTTTTACGAAAAATTGAGTGGGCCTAGTCTGAATTATTCTACTTATGATAAAGAATTATATGCTCTTGTTAGGACTTTAGAAACATGGCAACATTATTTATGGCCCAAAGAATTTGTTATACATTACGATCATGAATCTTTGAAACATATTAAAAGTCAAGCTAAACTGAATCGTAGACATGCTAAATGGGTTGAATTCATTGAGACTTTCCCTTATGTCATTAAACACAAGAAGGGTAAAGAAAATGTTATTCTTGATGCATTGTCTAAATCGCTATACTATGCTTTCACAACTTGACTTCAAAATATTTGGTTTGGAGACCATCAAAGATCAATATGTGCATGATGCTGATTTTAAAGATGTATTGCAGAATTGTAAAGAAGGTAGAACATGGAACAAGTTTGTCATTAATGATGGATTTGTGTTTCGTTCTAACAAGCTATGCATTCAGCTAGCTCCGTTAGTCTTTTGTTGTTGCGGGAGGCGCATGGAGGAGGACTAATGGGACACTTTGGCGTGAAGAAGGCGGAGGATATACTTGCTACACATTTCTTTTGGCCAAAGATGAGGCGGGATGTTGGCGTTTTGTTGCTCATTGCACTACATGTCAAAAAGCTAAGTCACGACTCAATCCTCATGGTTTATATATGCCTTTACTGTACCTAGTGTTCCTTGGGAGGATATATCTATGGACTTTGTTTTAGGTTTACCTAGAACAAAGAAGGGAGGATAGCATATTTGTTGTCGTGGATAGATTCTCGAAAATGGCACACTTTATACCATGTCATAAAAGCGATGATCTTTGTTAATGTTGCTGATTTGTTCTTTCGTGAAATTATTAAGCTTGCATGGTGTGCCAAATACTATTGTTTCAGATCGTGATACTAAATTTCTTAGCCACTTTTGGAGATGTTTATGGGCTAAGTTGGGGACTAAACTACTTTTTAGTACTACTTGTCACCCCAAACTGATGGACAAACTGAAGTAGTCAATAGAACATTGTCTACTATGCTTAGGGCTGTTTTGAAGAATAATAAGAAAATGTGGGAAGAATGCTTGCCTCATATTGAATTTGCTTATAATCGTTCATTGCATTCTACTACTAAGATGTGCCCTTTTGAAATTGTGTATGGTTTCCTACCTCGTGCACCTATTGATTTGTTGCCTCTTCCATCTTGGAGAAGGTTAATTTTGATGCTAAAGAGCGTGCTGAATTGATTTTAAAAATGCATGAGTTAACTAAGGAAAACATTGGCGTATGAATGCTAAATATAAACTTCTTTGGAGATAAGGGTAGAAAACATGTTGTGTTTGCACTGGAGATCTTGTTTGGTTACATTTGCGTGAGGATAGATTTCTGATTTGCATAAATCAAAGCTAATGCCACGTCTTGCTGGTCCCTTTAAGGTGTTGGAGAAAGTAAATGATAATGCATATAAACTTGAGCTGCTGCAGATTTTGGGGTTAGTCCACTTTTAACATTGCAGATTTGAAGCCATATTTGGGTGAGGAAGATGAACTTCCGTCGAGGGCGACTTCATTTCAAGAAGGGAGGATGATGAGGACATCAATACCATTGTTACACCCACAGCCCCTGCTGCTATACATCTTGGACCAATTACTAGAGCTCGCGCGCCAACTAAATTACGGTACTTTCGTTTCTTGGTAATGATTCTAATGTTCATGAGAATATGATCTGCCTAAATTGGATACATTTGTTTTGCTTACAAATGAAGGGCCTAGCTTGGAGAAGGATGAACATTGGAGCAAGAACACACATGGAGTTGATGGCATGCGCAAGGGATCAAACGGAGTTACAAGTGATGATTTCAGGACTTTGAAGCCACCATAAGGAGTGCATGAAGCCTTGGACGAAATATACAAGATGCCACTTCATAATATTAGTCCATAGGCTATTCTAGGTCTTGCGTCACCTTATTATTGGGCCAGGCCCATGTAATTTCGAAATACATTAGTATAGGCTATTTTTAGAGTCCGTATGTGTGGGGAAACAAGAGATAGGGTTAGTTTGGACCCCTCCACCAAGGGCCACGAAATTCACCCCTCTTCCTCCATATATACAGCCCTTAGGGCACCGTTTAGACTTAGGTTTTGTTTAGATCAAAAGTTAGCCATAGCTGCAACCGGCGTGCCGTTTGTGTTCAGCGACCGGACAAAGCGTCACAGAACCCCACCTTGATCAATAAAGCTTTCATCTTATATTCGCAATATCCAGTTGCAATCTCGGTTTCTTGCTTGTTCTTCGTTTGCTCGCGAAATAGACCCTCGTGGTCGGGTTGATCGTGCTCGGCGTGGTCAATAACCTCTCGGAGTTGGTTTAGCGATTGCTAAAGCGCGGCGTCCTCGCTGCGTTCGTAGTCGGATCGTCAAAGTCGACTTCCACCAAAGCGAAATCCACCATCTCATCGAAAGGCGGGACACCTTTGCCTCTATCTTCATCACAAAAGACTTGATCATCTTCATCCTCGTTGATGAGCTGGTGCATGGCCACTTGCTCAATAGCGTCCATTTCATCTTCACTCATTGAGTCGTGGGTGCCATCGTCGTTTAGTATCATGGTCCGCTTGTTGGTGCATTCATATGACTTGTGGCCTCGGCGCGCCCCAAATAAAACACTTGAAGGAGCTTGTCTTGACGGTCTCATTGTTTGGAGTAGATGATGAAACCTGCGGCTTGGGGTTGCTTGTAGTAGGAAGGGCGACTTGAACTTGTAGAAGCTTTCTTGTAACTTGACTTGTAAATCGTTGGTTGGAGAAGGCTTGGTTGATGTCGAAGTTGGAGTAGTTGTTGAAGCTTGGTTGTTGGAGAAGCCGTATGTCTTGGAGAGTACTTGGCATGCTTGAGTCATCTTGCACTTGTCGTTCCGCCTTTGTAGCTTGATGCACGAGCTCAATGAGGTTGGAGTAGGGTTGGAAGTCGGTGATCTTCTTGATGGGATGGTTGAGTCCGTTCAAGAATCGTGCCATTGTTTGCTCATCATCCTCCGTGACATTGGCTCGAATCATGGCAATCTCCATTTCCTTGTAGTATTCTTCAACACTCTTTGTTCCTTGCTTGAGGTTGTAGCTTCTTGAAGAGATCCACAGTTGTAGTAGGTGGGCACAAAGCGTGCTCTCATGACATCCTTCATTTGAGCCCAAGTGGTGATTGGAGGTTCACCTCTTGCTTGTCGGCTCAAGGACTTGTTCCCACCATATGAGCACATAGTCTTGGAACTCAAGTGATGCCATAGCGATCTTCTTCTCTTCCTCATAGTTGTGCAAGCGAAAGATTTTGTCGACCTTCAATGCCCATGAGAGGTACTCTTGGGATCATTGGTTCCATTGAACTTTGGCATTGTGAACTTGAGCTTGCCATAGCGTTGCTCTTCATTGTGTTGAGGTCGATGTGGATGATGGCGTTCTTGTCGTGGAGGTAATAATCCTCATGTTGCTCTTGGCGAGGAGGAAGTCCATGATCAACTTGCTCTTGTTGACCTTGAGGTTGAGGTTGAGCTTGAGGAGCTTGTGGAGGAGCTTGAGGAGCTTGTGGAGGAGCTTGGCGTTGCGCCAGCGGATGGTAGTTCCTTTCTTGTATTTCTTCTCGAAGGGCTTCCTCTTGATTTTTCCTTCGCGATTGCGGTTGGTGATAGCTTCGACTTGATGCTTGAAAACGGTCCGCCTCAATTGCTTGTGCTTCTCGTTGTTGTTGTTGAAGGCGTTGAGCCTCGGCTTCTTGTTGCTCTTGATGTAGGCGGCGCTTCGTTCTTGTTCTTGTTGGTGGCGAAGGCGTTGTCGTTCTTGAGCTTGAGCAAATGCCACTTGGTTCGATTGAGGACGAGGAACTTGTTCATCAACTTTCTCTTAGGGATGCTTGTCATGTAGCGGGTTGCGAGATGCATAGCAGGGTCTTGTGCCTTGGTGGCTCGTCGAAGAGTGTTCGATGGCGGTGTACTTGTGTCGGAGAAAGAGTCGTCGGAGTAGCAACAGGTAGCTCCGTCTTGAGTGTGAAGAGGTAGAAATCGCCGGTTCACCAACAAAGCGCGGATCTCGTCCATTCTTGCATCGTTCTCTTTCTTGTCTTGGCGTCGAGTTTGTTGTCGAAATGTAATGCGTGTACGTTGCTCGGAGAGTCGCCAAGTCGGTGGAGAGGTTGTCGATCGTTAAGCTCATTGCTTGTTGCTCTTGATGGAGAGCTCGTTGTGCGTAAAAGGTGGCTCTTGGTGACGTATGATGACATGTCGTCATCTTGCTTTCGATGAAGAGTGGATTTGTAGAAGAACTTGGCCTATCCATCATTAGAAACAAAATTGTGAGTTGTGGAAGGAGAAAGCGAATACCAATGTACCTTTGACGAAGTTGAAGATGAATCAAGTTCACTCAAATCACGGACAATGAAATAGCACTATTGGTACCGATCCTTGTCGATTCTCACACCTACACAAGTAAAAGCTTTTGGAGGAGTTTGGTTAGGATGGTGGCACAAAATTGATTGCAATCGTTAGCTTGACTCAAAATGTTGAAGAAGATTACGCAAATTAGCATATGCAACAAAGTAGACCAAGCAAGTAGTGGTACGGAAACACACACATAAATAGATAAATGTGGAATCCACGAAAATGCTCTTGTTGCACAATACTAGAGGCAGCTACGCGATTGCACAATAAGGCGGATCTGGGACTTGTGCACGACCTACTAGGCAAAAATGCAGCGATCTCTATCCAAGTATGCTATATGTATGGTATATCGGTGCAATGATCCAAGATGATCTTATATGACAATCTTAATGTTGTATGATGCTATGCTTGTTGCTTATAAGCTCTTTGCTTATCTTTCCTCTTTGCTTAAAAGCTTGAGTGGCTCTTTCTCTTTTGAGCTCTTTTCTTATGCAAACTTGACGAACTAAGATACCAATTGTGTATCGATGACAACTTTGTGACACACCGGTTGATTCGAGATATGCACCTCGGTATGTATGATATGGTGTATGCAACTAATGTGCACAAGTCACGTTGCGGCAATACTCAATGGCTAGTCTCGATGGGTAAGCAGCATAAAGATGGTATATGATGGTTATCAATGCAATTGCAAGGTATGACAAAGATGTAAATCGAAGTTACCGTCGGTGGCGAAGATGAGTAGCCGACCAAAATGGCGTTTGTTGTCGATGTCACACGGCGCCTAAATAGCGAAACACAAGAGGACACGAAATCTCACTCAAATAGTCGAACTCAAATTGAATGGTAGTGCGGAGGTTGAGTCTTGGTGTTTGGCAAGTGGAAATGGTGGTTGATGGAGTGGGTAGGATGTATGTATGTGTGGATGGTGGTGGTGGTGGATGGAGGACTGCCGAGTGCAGTTTGGTGAGAAGCGGATGATCCGGGCAGGTCGACCGCTCACAGGGAACAGTTAAGGAAGAACACGAAAATGGGGTGAAATTGGCGATTTGAGGATTTTGGGCCGATTTCGAGGGGAGAAGGTGGGAAACACAAGATCCACGAGGTTACGCCCGAATCTACGGATCAAAAACAACAAAACATCATCAAAACTAACAAATCAAAAAAATTTGGGGCTATTTTTTGGTGGGATTTTTCGGATTTAGGGCAGCTGACAACAACGACAACAAAGCCTTTAGTCCCAAACAAGTTGGGGGTAGGCTAGAAGGTGAAACCGTGATCTACTTAACCAACTCATGGCTCGGCACATGGATAGCAAGCTTCCACGCACCCCTGTCCATAGCTACGCTCTTTGTCGATACTCCAATCCTTGAGGTCTCTCTTAGCGGACTCCTCCCATGTCAAATTGATTCGACCCGCCCTCTCTTGACATTCTCCATGCGCTTTAGCCGTCCGCTATGCTGCTTTGGAGCTTACGGAGGCCTGCTTATTTGAATATGCCCAAACCATCTCGAGGCGATGTTGGACAAGCTTCTCCTCAATTGGTGCTACCCCAACTCTATCTAAGTATATCATCATTCGGACTCGATCCTTCCTCGTGTAGCCACATCCATCTCAACATCGCATCTCGCCACACCTAAGCTGTTGAACATATAGCCTTTTAGTGGCCTGACACTCCAGCGCCATACAACATTTGCGAATTGAACAGCAAATCTGTAGAACTTGCCTTTTAGCTTTTGTGGCACTCTCTTGTCACGAGAGAATGCGGAAGCTTGGCGCCACTTCATCCATCGGCTTTGATTCGATGGTTCATCTTCATCAATACCCCCATCCTCCTGCAACATTGACCCCAAATACCAAAAGGTGTCCTTCCGAGGTACCACACAGCCATCAAAGCTAACCTCCTCCTCCTCACACCTAGTAGTCTTTGAAACCGCACATCATGTACTCGGTTTTAGTTCTACTAAACCTAAACCCTTCGATTCCAAGGTTTGTCTCCATAACTCTAACTTCCTATTTACCCCGTCAGACTATAATCGACTAGCACCACATCATCCATAAGAGCATAGGTGTCCGTCTTTCGATGAGATGGTGGATTTCGCTTTGGTGGAAGTCGACTTTGGCGATCCGACTCTGAGCGTCGTGCGAGGGCGTCGCGCCTTATATGTCGCTAAACCAACTCCGAGAGGTTATTGACCACGCGAACACGATCAACGACCACGAGGTCTATTTCCTGCGAGCAAGCGAAGAACAAGCAAGAAAGCTGAGATTGCAATCTGGATATTGCGAATATAAGATGAAAGCTTTATTGATCAAGGTGGGGTTACGTGGCGCCTTTATGCAGTCGTTGAACACAAGCGAAATGCTGTGAAGTTGCAGCTATGGCGAACTTTTGATCTAAACAAAACCCAAAGTCTAAGCGGTGCCCTAAGGGCTGTATATATGGAGGAAGAGGGGTGAATTTCGTGGCCCTTGGTGGAGGGTCGAAACTAACCCTATCTCTTGTTTCCCCACACATCGGACTCTAAAATAGCCTATACTAATGTATTTCGAAATTACATGGGCCTGGCCCAATAATAAGGTGTGTGAGCACCTAGAATAGCCTATGGACGAAATTTATGAAGTGGCATCTTGTATATTTCGTCCAAGGCTTCATGCACTCATTATGGTGGCTTCAAAGTCTGAAATCATCACTTGTAACTCCATTCTTGTCCCCTTAGCATGCCATCATCTCCATGCTTGTTCTTGCTCCAATGTTCATCCTTCTCCAAGCTAGGCCCTTCATTTGTAAGCAAAACAAATGTATCCAATTTAAGCGACATCATATTCTCATGAACATTAGAATCATTACCAAAAGCGAAAGTACACAGTAATTTAGTTGGCGTCTTGTGAGCTCTAGTAATTGGTCCGGTATGTATAGCAGCGGGGGCTGTGGGTGTAACAATGGTATTGATGTCCTCATCATCCTCCCTTCTTGAAATGAAGTCGTCCTCGACGGAAGTTCATCTTCCTCACCAAATATGGCTTCAAATCTGCAATGTTAAAAGTGGGACTAACCCCAAAATCTGCGGGCAGCTCAAGTTTATATGCATTATCATTTACTTTCTCCAACACCTTAAAGGGACCAGCAGCACGTGGCATTAGCTTTGATTTGCGCAAATCGGAAATCTATCCTTACATAAATGTAACCAAACAAGATCTCGGTGCAAACACAACATGTTTTCTACCCTTATCTCCAGCAAGTTTATATTTAGCATTCATCGCTCAATGTTTTCCTTAGTTAACTCATGCATTTTAAAATCAATTCAGCACGTTCTTTAGCATCAAAATTAACCTTCTCCGAAGATGGAAGAAGCGACAAATCAATAGGTGCGGTAGGAAACCATACACAACTTCAAAGGGCACATCTTAGTAGTAGAATGCAATGAGCGATTATAAGCAAATTCAATATGAGGCAAGCATTCCTCCCACATTTTCTTATTATTCTTTAGAACAGCCCTAAGCATAGTAGACAATGTTCTATTGACTACTTGGTTTATCCATCGGTTTGGGGGTGACAAGTAGTACTAAAAAGCAGTTTAGTCCCCAACTTAGCCCATAAACATCTCCAAAAGTGGCTAAGAAATTTAGTATCACGATCTGAAACAATAGTATTTGGCACACCATGCAAGCGAATAATTTCACGAAAGAACAAATCAGCAACATTAATGACATCATCGCTTTTATGACATGGTATAAAGTGTGCCATTTTAGAGAATCTATCCACGACAACAAATATGCTATCCCTCCTTCTTTGTTCTAGGTAAACCTAAAACAAAGTCCATAGATATATCCTCCCAAGGAACACTAGAGTGCGAGCAAAGGCATATATAAACCATGAGGATTGAGTCGTGACTTAGCTTTTTGACATGTAGTGCAGCGAGCAATAAAGCGCTCAACATCCGTCTCATCTTTGGCCAAAAGAAATGTGTAGCAAATCGTCCTCCGTCTTCTTCACGCCAAAGTGTCCCATTAGTCCTCCTCCATCGCCTCCTGCAACAACAAAAGGCGAGCGGAGCTAGCTGGAATGCATAGCTTGTTAGTACGGAACACAAATCCATCATTAACGACAAACTTGTTCCATGTTCTTCCTTCTTTACAATTCTGCAATACATCTTTAAAATCAGCATCATGCACATATTGATCTTTGATGGTCTCCAAACCAAATATTTTGAAGTCAAGTTGTGAAAGCATAGTATAGCGACGAGACAATGCATCGGCAATAACATTTTCTTTACCCTTCTTGTGTTTAATGACATAAGGAAAGTCTCAATGAATTCAACCCATTTAGCATGTCTACGATTCAGTTTAGCTTGACTTTTAATATGTTTCAAAGATTCATGATCAGAATGTATAACAAATTCTTTGGGCCATAAATAATGTTGCCATGTTTCTAAAGTCGAACAAGAGCATATAATTCTTTATCATAAGTAGAGTAATTCAGACTAGGCCCTCAATTTTTGAGAAAAGTATGCAACAGGTTTGCCATCTTGTAATAACACACCTCTAATCCAATTCCACTAGCATCACATTCAAGCTCAAAAGTCTTATTAAAATCAGGAAGTTGGAGTAAAGGGCATGTGTCAACTTATCTTTCAATACCGTGAAGGCTTCTTCTGTGCGGTACCCCAAACAAAAGGCACATCCTTCTTTGTAAGCTCGTTGAGAGGTGCAGCAATGGTGCTGAAATCTCTCACAAGCGCCTATAGAAACCAGCGAGGCCAAGAAACTCCTCACTTGTGTGACCGTTTTGGGCTGCGGCCAACTCTCAATAGCTTCAATCTTGGCTTTATCAACTTCAATTCCTGTGGAGTAACAACATAGCCAAGAAAAGATACTCGATCGGTGCAAAGGTGCACTTCCCAAGGTTACCAAACAAGCGTGCATCACGTAGAGCATTAAAAACAACACGTAAATGTTCCAAATGTTCTTCCAAAGATTTGCTATAAATCAGTATATCATCAAAATAGACTACCACAAATCGTCCAATGAAAGCACGTAAAACTTAGTTCATTAATCTCATGAAAGTACTAGGTGCATTAGTTAACCCAAAGGCATGACTAACCACTCATATAATCCAAACTTAGTTTTAAATGCTGTTTTCCATTCATCTCCCAATTTCATACGAATTTGATGGTATCCACTCATAAATCAACTTTGGAGAATATTGTAGAGCCACTCAATTCATCAAGCATATCATCTAGCCTAGGAATAGGGTGGCGATAACGAATAGTAATATTATTGATGCCTCTACAATCAACACACATCGTGGCGTACCATCCTTTTTCGGCACTAGAATAATAGGAACAGCACAAGGACTAAGGGATTGGCGTATATAACCTTTGTCGAGCAGCTCTGTACTTGGCGCATAATCTCCTTCGTCTCCTCTGGATTGATGCGGTATGGTGTGCGGTTGGGTAATGATGCACGGGAATTAAGTCAATTTGATGCTCAATCCCTCGAATAGGTGGTAATCCGGTGTACGTCTTGTGGAAAGGCGTCGGTGAACTCTGCAAAATGTTAGTGACAGCGGGGGCAAAAAGGAAAACCGTCCTCGAATGAAAATAATGCCTCTTTGCACACAAAAGCATAGCAAATAGATTTGCTAAAATCTAGCTCATCAATATCAGATTTGGTGGCAAGTAAACATGCACTTTTCAATTTAATTTCAGAAGCAACAGTAGATGGTTTATTATTAGGCTTCATGTGTTGCTCAAATTCTTTTGCCACAATCTGATTTTCACTCTTATTTTTCTCTGTTTTGCTTTATTAGCTCTATTAATATCATCTTTCAAAATGGACTCGGGAGTCATAGGAAGCAAAGTAATATTTTATCCTTATGAACAAGAGTATCTTGATTGTTTCTACCATGGTGTCTGAAATTTTTATCAAATTGCCATGGTCTACCAAGTAACAAGGAACATGCTTGCATAGGTACCACATCACAATCAACATAATCAGCATATGTAGAGATACTAAAATGCACACGAGCGATCGTGTTACCTTAACCTTGCGCTGTTGTTGAACCATTGGATGTAGTAAGGATGTGGATGTGGTCTTGTGGTGAGAGATAGCTTCTCCACCATCTCCATGCTAGCCAAGTTGTTGCAGCTCCCTCCATCTATGATGGCCTTGAATAGAGCGTTCCTTCACAACTCCTTTGTATGGAACAAATTATGCCTCTGATTTTGCTCAGCTTGTGTAACCTGCACACTCAAAACACGTTGAGCAACTAAACATTCATACTGTCGGCATCTTGACAGCCATGTATTGTGTCTCATGATCAGAATCATCTCCACCGTGTTCCTCATGTGTAATAAGAGCCAAAGTCTCCTCATCATAGTCACTAAGCGGACTCATACCCACCATCCTCGGTAGCAATCATCTGCGCTGAGATTTGCATTCTCTCATAAAATGTCCTCTTCCCTTACAATGACGACAAATAATATCACTTGTGTGCCTGTTGGCGCCATGGAAGAAGAAGAGCTCTGTGCAGGCCGGCGGTGTGCTCTTGGCGAGATAGTGGTGGTTGTGCACTGCTTTCTTGTATCACGGTTGGAGGTGGCACTGAAGGAGGTGATGGTGCGGTGGAAGTAGATGATGCGTGGTGTCCATGATGAAGGTCGACCTGCGAGAAAAGTTAGTGCGGCGCCAATGCTGTCGATCCTGCACTTCACGTTCAGCTTTACAAGCAAGATGGAATAAGCAGTGATATTATTATAATCCTTATAGTCTAGAATGGTGCGAATCTCTCTATTTAATCCACCCGAGAAAGCGTGCAAGCATAGCTTCATTCTCCTCAACAATACCACATCTAATCAAGCGGTTTGTAATTCACGATAATATTCTTCTCTGAATTTTTCCTTGTCTTAAGCGCTGCAATTTTGAAGTAATTCACGTTGATAATATGGTGGAACCTTGATGCGCATAGCAGTTTTCAAAGCAGCCCAAGTAGCTGGAGCAGGATATAATCTACAATGTTGAGACCACCAAACACATGCAAAGCTAGTGAAAGCACAAACAGCGGCGAGGAACACGTCTCTCCTCGGGATATTGTAAACATGTAAATCGTTGTTCGGTTTCTAACTCCCAAGTAAGATATATATCAGGAACATATCTACCCTCAAATGGTGGAATATTCAATTTCAGTTTAGGGAGATGGTCATGATCTCGTACTGAGGAGCCCTAACATTGCCATTATTTGCATGTGGGCGACACGGTGGTTGTGGTCTTTGGTGGTTGCGCGTGGTTACGATGTTGATCAACCTCATCCTCGTAATCTTCCACATAATCATCCTCCTCGGTACCGGCAGCAGCGATGGCGAGGAGCCAAAAAGCACCAACAGCGATGGCAGCGGCACCAGAATTTTGTCTGGCTCAATAGGAACCTGCTGAGCTCGTCCATCTTGATTCGGAAGGGCGTAGTTGTTGTCGTTCTTGAGAGGTGCGATAGGTGCAGCCGGCGGTGGTTGTGGAAAAAGCGAGCAATTCATCAAACTTGCTATCAAGCTTTGTTTCAAGCGTCTTCTCAATGCCATCTATCTTCTCCATGGCCTCGTCAAATCTGTTTACCACATCTTGCACTGTCCAATCATCATTTCTTTGAAACTTATCATGTAGCTGTTTGTTTGTCGGGTTCTCCCAATCAGTCTCATCGGCTTGTGATCCTGCCATGGTTAGCGACAATAGAAACACACAAGAATATGATCCTCTGAGACTACTAGGAAGTGGTGGTGGTGGTGTGGTGGGCAGTCACAAATCCGTCAAGCAAATCTCAAATTCTTACGGTTCTTACCCGGCAGCGGTGGTGATCGGCAACCGTTGTAGTCAAAACTCTCAAAGCTTGGATATAGCGATTACGGGGAGAATCAAGCATACGGCGTAGATGTATGTGGAGCTGGGAAGGCTTATAATATGGTAGCAAAAAGGTCGACAATAATCAATTGAGAGATGCAAAGTTGAATAAGCGCTCAGCAGTGATCTTGTCTTTGGTCCTAGGCTGAACCGTGCTAGAGGCGAGCCTAGAACACTAACAAAATCACGGGCTGCTGCGTAAACAAGGGAGGAGCACACTCTGAATTTTTTTTCTTTTTTTTTTTTTTTTTTGCACTTTTTTTCCTCTTTTTTTTTTTTTTTTTTTTTGCTCATAACAAATTTTTTCGGAAAAAGTCTACAAATGGTCTAAAAACTGCCTAGCGAATTTTCGGACTTTTTTTTTTTTGAAGCTGGAACTATTTTTCTTCTGCGGATGGCTTGGAAGTTGGGGAGTCCTCTCTAACATCACGACTTCGGATGTCGCGTGATCTGGAAATCGAGAACAATGCAACAATTCTTGGACTCGGACTAGGACTGGTGGCGGAGATGAATCTGGTGGAACTTCGGACTGGTGGCGGAGATGAATCTGGTGGAACTTCGGATGGTGGCGGAGATGAATCTGGTGGAACTTCGGATTGGTGGCGGATATATGTTGCGGTGGACTCGGATGGGCGTGATGGCGGCGGATATGTGGTGGCGTATATGGATTCGGATTGGCGGTGAATATGTGGTGGTGGTATATGGCGTGGCGGCGTGACAACTTGTGAGCAGAACTTCGAAACTCTAAAGACTAGGCGCTAAGACCAGCAACTTGACACGGCGATGCAACGCCAAATTCAACAAAGCAAATCTGAAAAAGATTATGCAAAGGCTCAGATTGGTTGGATGGGATGAACTAACCTAATTTTTTTGGCTTTTTAAGTGGACTATAGGTATGAAGAACAGACTCGATCTAAACTACGAAAAGCTGTAAAATCTCACCGAGCAACACGGAAATCGATACCACTTGATAGAGGCAAAGGTGTCCGTCTTTCGATGAGATGGTGGATTTCGCTTTGGTGGAAGTCGACTTTGGCGATCCGACTCTGACGCGTGCGAGGGCGTCGCGCCTATATGTCGCTAAACCAACTCGAGAGGTTATTGACCCGCGCGAACACGATCAACGACCACGAGGTCTATTTCCTGCGAGCAAGCGAAGAACAAGCAAGCTGAGATTGCAATCTGGATATTGCGAATATAAGATGAAAGCTTTATTGATCAAGGTGGGGTTACGTGGCGCCTTTATGCAGTCGTTGAACACAAGCGAAATGCTGTGAAGTTGCAGCTATGGCGAACTTTTGATCTAAACAAAACCCAAAGTCTAAGCGGTGCCCTAAGGGCTGTATATATGGAGGAAGAGGGGTGAATTTCGTGGCCCTTGGTGGAGGGTCGAAACTAACCCTATCTCTTGTTTCCCCACACATCGGACTCTAAAATAGCCTATACTAATGTATTTCGAAATTACATGGGCTGGCCCAATAATAAGGTGTGCAGCACCTAGAATAGCCTATGGACGAAATTTATGAAGTGGCATCTTGTATATTTCGTCCAAGGCTTCATGCACTCATTATGGTGGCTTCAAAGTCTGAAATCATCACTTGTAACTCCATTCTTGTCCCCTTAGCATGCCATCATCTCCATGCTTGTTCTTGCTCCAATGTTCATCCTTCTCCAAGCTAGGCCCTTCATTTGTAAGCAAAACAAATGTATCCAATTTAAGCGACATCATATTCTCATGAACATTAGAATCATTACCAAGAAAGCGAAAGTACACAGTAATTTAGTTGGCGTCTTGTGAGCTCTAGTAATTGGTCCGGTATGTATAGCGGCGAGGGGCTGTGGGTGTAACAATGGTATTGATGTCCTCTACTCACGTCACTTTTGGGCCAAGAGAAAATCGAGTCCAAGTCTCTCACGTTGCGGATTCAGATTCGGACTGCACAGACATACCTGACTCAAAAAACGCCAACAACTTTTTCATACAGACTCCGAATTGGGTGATTCTTTTTTGTTGGAAAGTAGATTTCATGCTCTTCCCAGCACAATGGAATCACCTTAAAATCCATCCGGGCGTTGAGTTATAGATGAAACAATCTGATCTTGCACCAGAATCCGAGTCAAACTATAAGTCCAAAGGTGTTACGTCACCTCCACTTGGGCCGATGGCCTTGTACGACCTAGGGTTAGTTTAAAGGCTGCCGCTTGGGACGTCCTCCACCTCCTTGGCCGCCACCTTGCTCCTATATGGGTAGATCCATCTAGTAGCTTTTCCTTGGGATTTGTTTAGTTAAAAGTTAGCCATTGCAACCGTGTTATTTCGTTTGTGTCCAACGACCAGACCAAGACCGCTTCACGGATCCCCACCTTTATCAATACTACATGCATACTCGCAATATTCAGATTGCTTTTATCATATTCTTGCTTGTTCTTGATTGCTTGCGAGGAATAGACCTTAAGTGGTCAGGTTGATTGTGCTCAATGACGTCAATAACCTCTCGGAGTTGGTTTAGCGATTGCCACTAAGCTTAACGTCGTCTGCGTTTGTAGTCGGATCGTAAAGTCGTCTCCACCAAATCGATAGTTATCATCTCATCGAAAGATCGGGACACCCGCCTCTATCAAGTGGTATCAGTTTTAGGGTTGCTCGGTGAGATTTTCCAATTATCCCTAGATTAGGTTTATTTTCTTACCTATTGTCCAGAAAAAGCCACAAAAAAAGTTAGATCTATTCATCCTTTATCCAAGCAGATCACGAAGCCTTTGCAATTTTTTGTTCATTGCTTGCATAGTTGAATTATAGGTTGCATAAATAAGTGTCAGTTGCTGGTCTTAGTGTCTAGTTCCGCTAGAAGTTAGAGTTCTATTCACGATAGTCCTTGCATGTATTTGCATCATTATCCTACATTGTCCTACATCCCATCTATTAATTTCCACCACGTTCTTTACTAGCGGCTGTTCAATGTCATAATCATAATTGAGGTCATTCACATCTTAAGCCTGATCCAATCTTCCATCTTATCTAGTTTGTCTTGAAAAGAGAGAGAAAAAAAGTGAGAAAAAAGAGAAAAAAGGAAAGAAAAAAAAGAAGAAAAGAAGAGAAAAAGAAAAAAAGCGTGAGGAAAAAAAAAGAAGAAAAAAAAATCGGATCTATCTAGAGATCAATCTAGTACCACAATTCGGATTAGAATCTGTTTTGCGCACTGTTCGATTGAAACAGGTGTATCTTTCTCATCTGAAATCCGTTTTTGGCTCTGTAATTACTTAAATTGAAGCTAGCGACGAGCATATGTAAATAGTTTCAAGAAGCTAGTTCAATATTTGACACCTCAAAATCGGCATCTAAATAGGTCTTTTTGCCCTCCGAAGTTATTGAACACAGCTTGTGCTAATTTTCAGCCCAGTTTAAGAATTCTTTGACTCCTCATAACAACTCAGAATTGAGTGATTCTTTTTGCATTGGAGGCTTGAGTTAGTAGCATTCTTTGCAAAATTTATCAGAAAAGTGGCTCAAACTTTTCAAGAGAAAAGTTGAAGAGGAAATTGTTGTATATCTTGCTTAGCGAGTTGTTTTTTCATCATTATCTTACACTACCGTTGTGATCTTCACTTCTATCTTGCTATCAAGAGCTACATAGTATCCTTCATTGATGCTAGTTGTGCTTTCTGTAAATGACCTCATTAGTATTCTGAGCTCGCGTCTCTAGTCGGTCTAGCCTAGGACCAGCACAATGCAAATGGATTGGCGTTTATTCAACATTGCATCTACGAATTGATTATTGCTAATCTTTTGCTACCATATATAGCCAACCCAGCTCCACATATTTCTACACCGTGTATCGTGCGTTCCTGACAATGGCTTTACACAATCGGGAGTTATTTGACATAAGCTGGTTTTTGTCACCACTACTGCATAGTAAGAACATGCCTGAATATTGATATTTGCTTTACTGTGAGCACTTTACAACCCACATCCTAGTAGTTCATAGGAGCATTATTCTGGAATTTTGTTTCTTGTTTCTACTAATCATGACAGGTTACGGAGATAGAAGTTCTTGGAGAGATGGACACATCTTCACCATCACGAGTTGGGACCTTACACACAACCACATGGTCGGGTTATCTCTTTACACGTCATTTGAAGTTGAATTTAATCCTGCTATTTATCTAAAACTTGGGAGTTTGAAGTAGAACAAGTTTTTTAGTAACCATGACTTTTTTCTGAACTTGAAGCGTCTGAGCTGCCACTAGAGCATTACTGGTTTTACTTCAGTTTGGTGGAGTGTGCATTGTAAGAAAAATATTGATAACCAACCCACAACTTGGGAAAGATTTGAA
>JAHHZJ010001713.1:0-60711 GCA_021437245.1 Aegilops speltoides
GATCCTAATCGATTGTGCATTTGCATTCAAGCATAAATCTTAAATAATGCACAAATTTAGGGGAGCTCTTGCTTATCACATACTTCTCAAAGCGACGATGTTATTCATTGATTATATCATTTGTGAAGCTTTGATCTATATGTTGTCATCAATTACCAAAAGGGGAGATTGAAAGTGCAACTAATCCCGGTGGTTTTGGTAATTAATAACAACATATATATCATTGAACTAATCATTTCTTGAGAATATTTGAGAAAGTTCATTGATATGGGTATGGCAATGGTGATGATGTGGACCCCTCAAAATGCTAAGGAAAACATTGGCAAAAGCTCAAGACTCCATTTTTGGTTTAGTGATCCAAGATCACATTGAGTCCATAGGAAAGCCAATACTATTAAAGGGGGTGAGGTTATGATGATGATCTGTTTGCTCTAAAGTGCTTAGTGATTTATCTCTCAAACAATCAGCAATCTTTCATTCCAACATAAACTCATAAGTAATCTCGGTCCCACCGATTCCAAACTTCAGTCTGCAGAGATGAACCACCTCGGCCATATAGCCAAAACCCTAGAATCTCGGTTTTCCGATTCCAAACTCGGTCATTCGAAATTGGTGTTGCCAACTTACATACATACGCTACTCAAATCGGTGTCACCGAGATGAGAAATCGGTCCCACCGAGATTGGCAAACCCTAGACTTTGGAAGAATCGGACTAGCAGAGATTGTATTTTGGTCCCAGAAAATCCCAGCGTTCTAAGATTTGAACTTTCGGTCTGGCCGGGTTGTCCTTCGGTCTGACAGAGATTACTCAAATGTGTGTAGCAGTTGGATTTTATGTGGAGGCTATAAATACCCTCCACCTCCTCTTCATTAAGTGGAGAGCCATCGAGAAAGAACTACCACTCCTACCTTACATTTAAGAAGAAACTACCTACCCTTGTGTTGAGATCAAGTTGCTCCACTCCCACCATATGACACTTGATTTCTAGTCTTTCCAAGTTGCTTTCCACTCAATCCCTTCCTCCACCACAGCCAAATCGGTGAGGAGAGTTGAGTGTTGGGGAGATATCATTTGAAGCACAAGAGCAAGGAGTTCATCATCACCAACCCCATCTATTACCTTTTGGAGGTGGTGCCTCCTAGATTAGTTGGGTGTGGCTTGGAGCCTCCGTCATGATGTGGAGTTGAACCAAGGAGTTTGTAAGAGCAAGGAGATCGCCTACTTCGTGAAGATCTACCCAGTAAGGCTAGTCCTCCGTGGGCGTAAGCCATGATGGCATAGACAAGGTTGCTTCTTCGTGGACCCTTCGTGGGTGGAGCCCTCCGTGGACTCATTGGCCGTTACCCTCCGTGGGTTGAAGTCTCCATCAGCGTGGATTGGCGATAGCACCACCTATCGGAACCACGAGAAAAATCTCCGTGTCTCCATTCGTTTGCTCTTCTCCACCTCTCATTTACTATCACGTGCAATTTACTTTCCGCTGCCATAACTCTAAAATTGCATGTGTAGGGTGATACTTGACTTGGTTATCATTGTGAACTTGCTAAGAAACTACTCAATCAAAGGCAAAATTTTAAGTTGTCAAGTAGTCTAATCACCCCCCTCTAGACATACTTCGATCCTACACCCGGCCCATCGCGCTCTTTGGAAACTTACCGCCTCCTCTTCCTTGGCACGATGGCAGTGTTGGCCTCGCCCGACTGCTCTGGAGGGCTGCATTAAGCGCATGAAGAAGCGGCTGAGGAAGACAAAAGAAAGTCATCGATGGGTAGATCACCGGGAGATCGGCCCATTTGCTCGTGATCGGCCGAATCTCGAGGATTACAACCAGCGAACGCCGGCCGCGCCCAGCGGAGAAGAAGGAAGTTAATCGCGGAGAGATCGGCCCGACTCCCTCAGCGATCGGCCGAATCTCGAGGACTACAGCGCGTGGAGTGCGCCATTGCGCCCATGAAAAAAGGAAGAAATAACTCACCTCGGCTTTCCGTCGGTCGGCGGTCCAGCTTTTCAGCTCCTCGATGTTGCGGTTGAAAGCGGTGCGGCGGAGATTATGATATTCTGCAAAAGCGGCAAAGGCAAGGTTAGTCCTTGGAGCTCACGAGAGGAGTTCGAACCGCTGCTCAGACGCCGACCGAACTTCGGGACTACACCCGATGGAGTGTTTGGCCTCCCCGAAGAAAAACAGAAAAGAAAAGAAACATACCGGACGGATGTCCACACAGCCCAATCGCTCGAGTGCAGACTTGGAGGCGTCGCTCTCGCGGCGGCTTTGTGGGCGTCGGGAGGGCTGATTCAGCGGGCAGTGCGCCTCAGCGTAACCAGCGGTGGGCGCGGCGGAGGCCTCGGCGTCGGTTCGCCCGAACTTGCGGCACGGTCTCCGAGCTTGCGGCTTGGCTCGTCCTCTCAAGCGGCGGCGTGCCGCGCAGCGGCGACTGAAAAAGCAGCGCCGGCGCCGTCTGTGGTCGGAGGATCTGTGGGTCCACCGGCTGCCTACATCTTGACCTCCTAGGCGGAGGCGGAGGCGGCGAGGAGGCGGCGTGGGTGTGTCGAGGCTGAGCGTTGCCGCCCTCCTCCACGAGAGGTTCTCGGTGCCGACCTCTCCGGTCTGCCCGTGAACTCGAGGCAGCGGCCCGCGGCGACAGGAGGGGCGAAACGCCATAATCGGCGGCGCGCGACCTCCTCGGCCACGCCGCTCCGTCGCGGCGGCGAGTCTCGGCCTCCTCCGGTCTCCCTGCAGGCATTGGCGGCCGCCTTCTCAGCCTCCGCCTTCTCGGTGGTCGGCCTCCTCTTCGTCGCGCTTCTCCGCGCGTTCGCTCCATCGCCTCCAGAAGGTCGGCGGGATCGGCTCCCTTGGTGTTGGCGGATGTCTCTACCGACCCCATGACAGAGGGGCGGCTCTCTCAAGGGAGGGAGCTCGGAAGACGGAGGAAAAATTAAAGACTCGGATAAGATCCAACAAAGAAAATGAAAAGAGTAAAAAAGACTCACGCGGAAACTAGTGGCGGCCTTCTCACTTCCCTTGAGCGGTTGGCCTTGGCCGCCTCCTCCCGCAGTGGTGGCGGCCGCCCTTGAACTATTACATTTGCCGCCCGGGCGCGCTTCGGCCTGGCGTGGCCGCCTCTTCGCGCCGACTTGGCGGAGGGGCGGCCCTCGTGGCGGCGTGGGGCGACTTCCCACGTCGGCGTCGTCCTCGGGCGATCGGCGAAGGTGGCTGATGGCTGAGAACGCCGTCCGCCCTCTCCGCCGCCTTCGGTGTCGGCCTCAGTTCTGCCGCCCCAAGTCGGGGTCATCGACATCCTTTGTCCTCGCAAATGGGGCGTGGTCGCGGGGCTCTCTCATGGCCATTTGCGGCGCCGAGAGACTTCTGCCGGAGAAAAACCAGCGATGATTAGAGTCGAGTCGGCTGCAAAGAAGTTAAGCTATAGAAGGATCGACTTACCATTGGAGGGGTTGTCGGCGCGTCTGCTCCTTGCCGAACTGCCGATTCTCCGTGAACTCGCGGTCGCGATGTAGTTCACCAAGTTCGCCACCTCCTCGCGGGGCATTTCCTTGGTGCTCGGCCAGGCTCGGATCGTGGCGGCGCTCATCTGGAGATGAGGTGAGGCCGGCCTGGAGGCGGGAGGACTCGGCGCACCTGCAAGCCGAAGATCGGATCGGCAAGGCCCTCCATTGCTGTGATAGAACTGGTCGCGCCACAGAGCGGCTCCGGAGGGACAGCGACTTGGACCGGTGGGACCAAGCTGGCAAGCTTGCCCGATCGAGGCTCGGTCGAAGGCGGCAAATTGACCCGATCGCCGTCGGTGGAGATGTTCTTCACGTGAAGTAAGATTTCGCCACATCTTCACCGACTTCACCAGAGATGGGAGGAAAGGGTTGTCGGCACCTTTGGGAGAAGCCTACTTGATTAGAATTTGCTAGAATACTCTATGTGCTTCACTTATATCTTTTGAGCTTGATAGTTTTGCTCTAGTGCTTCACTTATATCTTTTAGAGCATGGTGGTGTCTTAATTTTGAAGAAATTACTAGTCTCTCATGCCTCACTTATATCTTTTGAGAGTCTTTTAGAACAGCATGGTATTTGCTATGGTTTTAAAGTTGGTCCTAGAATGATGAGCATCAACTTGGGTATAATAAAAACTATCATAGAAAAATAATTGGATGCTATGATCAAATATGATGTGATAATTGTTTTGAGATATGGAGGTAGTGATATTAAAGTCATGCTAGTTGGGTGATTATGAATTTAAAGAATGCTTGTGTTATAGTTTGTGATTCCGTTGTCGGAGTAATGGGCCACGGGTAGGCCGACCCGGACCAGGATCTTTCAAGACATCGGGGCAGAGCCGCGCCCTCGGCGAGTCGGTGGCGACCTTGGAGGCCCGAGTCGAGGCGATCCCCAAGCCGAGTCCCAGACAGCGACCTTAAAACAAGCCGACTCGGCTTGCGACCTCGAGTGCCGACTATGGGAGTCGGCCCGCGACCTTCCACGGCGATGTAAGTGCGGCCCGGCGTGGCCGTCCTTCTGCCTCGAGGGTTGGCATGGCTATAGTGGCCGTGTCGCTGGAGATCTCCGTGGCGGCAACTTGTTGTCATGCCTCCCACGACCTCAGCTCACGATGCATAATGCCTTTGTGCCCGCAACTGTACGACTTTATGCGGCCCGAGATCGCGGGCCACACGTCGGTGGGTGAATCGAGAGCAGCGAGCGGAAACGACGACCTTGAAAGTCGGCCTCCTGGTCGGCCACCTCCACGCCCGGGGCCCCAAACCATAAACCAGTTGGGCGGGGAGTGGCGGCGGTGATCGCGGCCAGGAGGGCGGCCTTTGTTGCTGCGACCCATGACCAAGCACATGTCATCGGAGGTACCTCACGGTGTTCGGCTGTCGCCGGGACCCACCGGTCGGCGGGCCCGAGCCGGCAAGAAGGGCGGCGTGAGTGTCAGTGCAGTGGGGGCCGCGCTTGGTCAGATTACTCTTGTACCCCGGAGGAGGCCTATCTAAACCCCAGGGGCACCCATGCAAAGGTTCGGCCTTTGATAGAGTTGACACATAGACAAGGGAAGAGAGCCAGCCTAGCTCCCTTTGCCTCCGATACAACTCTAGGAGCACCTTTGTAACCATTTAGCCATAGTGACCATCACGGAACCCGTGAAAGCAGCGATGGGGTGTTATCTCCCGGAGAGCGAAGTGGGTAAGATCCGCCGGCGTGCATGTCTGCGCCTCATCCGTTTCGAGCACCGGTGACGTTCTACTCGCCCCCACCATGATAAGCCATCCTTTGGCATATATCGCACCAACCCAGACACCGTAGCATGCGTATGGTGAACCGCTTTGTGATGAAGTTGGAGCACAATTTTATTTATTGATTGTCTTCTTTATAAGTGGCGGTCGGGGACGGCGATGGTCTTTTCTACCAATCTATCCCCTAGGAGCATGCGCGTAGTGCTTTTGTTTTTGATGACTTGTAGATTTTTGCAACAACTACATGAGTTCTTTTGACTAATGTTGAGTCCATGGATTATATACCTCACCTTCCACCATTGCTAGCCTCTCTTGTGCCACATAACTTTCGCCGGTACCATACACCCACCATATACCTTCCTCAAAACAGCCACCATACCTACCTATTATGGCATTTCCATAGCCATTCGAGATATATTTATATGCAACTTTCCACCGTTTCGTTCATATGACACGCATTACTTTTGTCATATTGCTCCTTGCATGATCATGTAGTTGGCATTGTATTTGTGGCAAGGCCACCTTCATAATTTTCATACATGTAAGCTCTTGATTCATTGCATATCCGGTACACCATGGGAAGCATTCATATAGAGTCATATCTTGTTCTAGCTTTGAGTTGTAAATTCATAAAAGTGTGATGATCTTCATTATTAGAGCATTGTCCTAGTGAGGAAAGGATGATGAAGACTATGATTCCCCCACAAGTCGGGATGAGACTTCGGACTTTACAAAAAAAAGAGAAAGGCCAAAAAGAAAAAAAAAAGAAAAAAAGGCCAAAGAAAAAAAAATGAGAGAAAAAGAGAGAGGGACAATGCTACTATCTCTTTTCCACACTTGTCTTTAAGAGAGCACCATGACCTTCATGATAGAGAGTCTCATATGTTGTCACTTTCATATACTAGTGGGAATTTTTCATTATAGAACTTGGCTTGTATATTCCAATGATGGGCTTTCTCAAAAAGTGCCCTAGGTCTTCGTGAGCAAGCAAGTTGGATGCACACCCACTTAGTTTCTTTTGTTGAGCTTTCATATATTTATAGCTCTAGTGCATCCGTTGCATGGCAATCTCTACTCACTCACATTGATATCTATTAATGGCATCTCCATAGCCCGTTGATACGCCTAGTTGATGTGAGACTATCTCCTTTTTTTTGTCTTCTCCTCAACCACCATTCTATTCCATATAAAGTGCTATGTCCATGGCTCACGCTCATGTATTGCGTGAAAGTTGAAAAAGTTTGAGATTATTAAAGTATGAAATAATTTCTTGGCTTGTCATCGGGGTTGTGCATGATTAAATACTTTGTGTGCTGAAGATAGAGCAACAGCCAGACTATATGATTTTGTAGGGATAACTTTCTTTGGCCATAGTATTTTGAGAAGACATGATTACTTTGATTAGTATACTTGAAGTATCACCATTTTCATGTTAATATGAACTTTTGTTTTGTATCATTTGGATCTGAACATTCATGCCACAATAAAAGAAATTACGTTGAGAATTATGCTAGGTAGCATTCCACATCAAAAATTCTTTTTTATCATTTACCTACTCGAGGGACGAGCAAGAATTAAGCTTGGGGATGCTTGATCGTCTCCAGCGTATCTATAATTTTGATTGTTCCATGCTATTATATTACCCTTTTGGATGTTTATGGGCTTTATTTTACACATTTATATCATTCTTGGGACTAACCTACTAACAGGAGGCCCAACCCGTATTCTTTGTTCTTTTGCCTATTCGTATTTCAAAGAAAGGAATATCAAGCTGAGTCAAGCGGAATGAAAACTTGGGAGCATGATTTTTGGAGCGAGCGTGATCTAGAGGACTTGGAGTGCAAGTCAAGAAGCAAGCCAAAAGCTTCCACGAGATAGGAGGCGCGCCCCCATATAAGGCGCGCCCTTGTCTTGTGGGCCCTCGGGCATCAGCGGCGTACTTCTTCCTCCTATATAAGCCTCGTGCCCGAAAACATCCGAGGGGCAAATGAAACACAATTTCCACCACCGTAACCTTACGTATCCATGAGATCCCATCTTGGAGCCATGCATGCGCAGCTCATTTGGAGGAATCGACCACGGGGCTTCTACATCAACATCCTTGCCCGTGATGAGTTGTGAGTAGTTTACCACAGACCTCACGGGTCCATAGTTATTAGCTAGATGGCTTCTTCTCTCTTTTGGATCTCAATACAATGTTCTCCCCTCTCTTGTGAGATCTATTCGATGTAAACTCTTTTTGCGGTGTGTTTGTAGAGATCCGATGAATTGTGGGTTTATGATCAAGTTTATCTATGAATAATATTTGAATCTTCTCTGAATTCTTTTATGTATGATTGAGTTATCTTTGGAAGTCTCGTCGAATTATCGGTTTGGTTTGGCCTACTAGATTGATCTTTCTTGCCATGGGAGAAGTGAAGGAAATATGCCTAGAGGCAATAATAAAGTTATTATTTATTTCCTCATATCATGATAAATGTTTATTATTCATGCTAGAATTGTATTAACTTGGAAACATGATACATGTGTGAATACATAAACAAACTTAATGTCACTAGTATGCCTCTACTTGACTAGCTAATTAATCAAAGATGCTTATGTTTCCTAACCATAGACATGTGTCGTCATTTGATTAACGGGATCACATCATTAGGAGAATGATGTGATTGACTTGACCCATTCCGTTAGCTTAACACTTGATCGTTTAGTATGTTGCTATTGCTTTCTTCATGACTTATACAAGTTCCTATAACTATGAGATTATGCAACTCCCATTTACGGAGGAACACTTTGTGTGCTACCAAGCGTCACAACATAAGCGGGTGATTATAAAGGAGCTCTATAGGTGTCTCCAAGGTACATGTTGAGTTGGCGTATTTGAGATTAGGTTTTGTCCTCCGATTGTCGGAGAGGTATCTCTACAGGCCCTCTCGGTAATGCACATCACTATAAGCCTTGCAAGCAATGCAACTAATGAGTTAGTTATGGAATGATGCATTACGTGCAGAGTAAAGACTTGCGGTAATGAGATTGAACTAGGTATTAGGATCACGGACGATTGAATCTCGGGCAAGTAACATAACGATGACAAAGGAACAATGTATGTTGTTATGCGGTTTGACCGATAAAGATATTCATAGAATATGTAGGAGCCAATATGAGCATCCACGTTCCGCTATTGGTTATTGACGGAAGCGAGTCTCGGTCATGTACGCATAGTTCTCGAACCCGTAGGGTCGCGTGTAAGGTTTGATGACAATTATATTATGAGTTTATGTGTTTTGATGTCACGAATTTTGTTTGGAGTCGGGATGAGATTACGGACATGACGAGGAATCTCGAAATGGTTGAGACATGAAGATTGATATATTGGAAGCCTATATTTGGATGTCGAGAAGTGTTAGGGTGAAATCGGGTTTTCTGGAGGAGAACGGGAGGTTACGGAACCCCTCGGGGCTTAATGGACCTACATGGGCCTTAGTGGAGAAAGAGGAGAGGAGAAAGGGCTGGGCCATGCCCTCCCCTAGTCCGAATAGGACAAGGAGAGGCGGCACCCCCCTTTCCTTCTCTCTCCTCCTCCTTCCCCATTCTCCTAGTCCAACAAGGAAAGGAGGAGTCCTACTCGAGGCGGGGAGTAGGACTCCCCTTGCCGAGCCTCCTGGGCGGCCGCCCCTCCCCCTGGCTCCTTTATATCACAGGGGCCAAGGGGCACCTCTAGACACAACAATTGATCTCTTGATTTCTTAGCGTGTGCGTGCCCCTCCACCATAGTCCTCGATAATATTGTGGCGGTGCTTAGGCGAAGCCTTGCGGCGTGATAGAACATCAAGATCGTCACCACGCTGTTGTCTTGTGGAACTCTTCCCGACATTACTGTTGGATTGGAGTCTGGGATTGTCATCGAGCTGAGCGTGTGCTAGAACTCAGAGGTGTCGTAGTTTGATTGCTTTGATTGGTCGGGCCGTGAAGGCGTGCGACTACATCAACGTGTTGTTCTAGCAACGCTTTTGTTCTCACGGTACATGGACAACCTCTCCTCTCATTGCTCTGCATCACCATGATCTTGCATGTATGTAGGAATTTTTTGAAATTACTCGTTAGCCAACTCTTGACATCGAGCCAGGTTTTATCGTAGATGTTTTATGCGAGTAGAACACAAGTCGGTTGTGGGTGATACAAGTCATCTTGCTTATGACATGTCATACTTTGGATCGGCGGTATTGTTGGATGAGCGGCCGGACTGACATTACAGCGTGCGCTTCGGAGGCTGGTTCTACCGGCGTGCTTCACACACAGGTGGCTGGCGGTGTCTGTTTCTCCAACTTTAGTTGAACCGAGTGTGGCTACGCCCGGTCCTTGCGAAGGTTAAAACAACACTAACTTGACAAACTATCGTTGTGGTTTTGATGCGTAGGTAAACGGTTCTTGCTCAGCCCTTAGCAGCCACATAAAATTTGCAACAACAAAGTAGAGGATGTCTAACTTGTTTTTGCAGGGCATGTTAATGATGTGATATGGTCAAGGCGTGATGCTATATTTTATTGTATGAGATGATCATGTTTTGTAACGAAGTTATCGGCATTTGGCAGGAGCCATATGGTTGTCGCTTTATTGTATGAAATGCAAGCATACATAATTGCTTTACTTTATCACTAGCGGTAGCGATAGTCGTAAAAGCAATAGATGGCGTGGCGACAACGATACTGCGATGGATATCAAGGTGTCATGCGGTGGCGATGGTGATCACGGCGGTGCTTGGAGATGGAGATCACAAGCACAAGATGATGATGGCCATATCATATCACTTATATTGATTGCATGTGATGTTTATCCTTTATGCATCTTATCTTGCTTTGATTAGCGGTAGCATTTTAAGATGATCTCTCACTAATTATCAAGTGTTCTCCTGAGTATGCACCGTTGTGAAAGTTCTTCGTGCGAGACACCATGTGATGATCGGTGTGATAGGCTCTCGTTCAAATACAGCGTGTGCAAAAGCAGTTGCTGCCGGAATACTCGGAGTTAAACTTGTGAGCCTAGCATATCTGAGATATGGCCTCGGAACACGGAGACCCGAAAGGTCGAGGTGAATCATATAGTAGATATGATCAACATAGTGATGTTCACCATTGAAAACTACTCCATCTCACGTGATGATGGGACATGGTTTAGTTGATTTGGATCACATAATCACTTTGATGACTAGAGAGATGTCTGTCTAAGTGGGAGTTCTTAAGTAATATGATTAATTGAACTTAAATTTATCATGAACTTAGTACCTAATAGTATTTTGCTTGTCTATGTTTGTTGTAGATAGATGGCTCGTCTGTTGTTAGTTGAATTTTAATGTGTTCCTTGAAAGCTAAGTTGAAAGATGATGGTAGCAATTACGGGACTAGGTCCATAACTTGAGGATTATCCTCATTCTGCCTGAGAAGAATTACGTCTGGAAGCACCGCTGGAGTGCCAGGCCTGCTGCGGTCTGGCCAGCGATGTTAAAACGTCTGGCGAGCAAAGTGATGACTACTCGATAGTTCGGTGTGCCATGCTTTGACTTGGAACCGGGTCTTCAACGCGACTTTTTGAGCGTCATGGAGCATATGAGATGTTCGAGGAGTTGAAGTTAATATTTCAAGCAAATGCGGATTGAGAGATATATGAAGTCTCCAATAAGTTCTATAGCTGTAAGATGGAGGAGAATAGTTACATCGGTGAACATATACTCAAAATGTGGGGTATAATAATCACTTGATTCAAGCTGGGAGTTAATCTTCACGATTATAGTGTCATTGACAAATTCTTCAATCACGCCACCAAGCTACAAGAGCTTCGTGATGAACTATAATATGCAAGGGATGTACAATACTATTCGAGCTCTTCCCAATGCTAAAAGCTGCGAAGGTAGAAATCAGAAGGAGCATCAAGTGTTGATGGTCGATAAGACCACCTGTTTCAAGAAAAGGGGTAAAGGGAAGAAGAAGAACTTCAAGAAGAACAGCAAACAAGTTCTTTGCTCAAGAGAAGAAACAGAAATGCAGGACCTAAGCACGAGGCTGAGTGCTTCTACTACAAGCGATTTGGACCTTTGGGCGAAGCGCCCCAAGTATTTGGCGGATAAGAAGGATGGCAAAGGTGAACAAAGGTATATGTGATATACATGTTATTGATATGTACCTTACTAATGCTCATGATAGCTTTTGGGTATTTGATCTTGGTTCTATTGCTAATATTTGCAACTCGAAATAGAGACTCTGATTAAGCAAAAGATTGGCTAAGGGCGAGGTGACGATCTTGGCGTGGGAAATGGTTCCAAAGTCGATGTGATCGCGGTTGTACGCTACCTCTACATCTACCATCGGGATTAGTTTTAGAACTGAATAATTGTTATTTGGTTCCAGCGTTGAGCATGAACATTATATCTGGATCTTGTTTGATGCAAGGCGGTTATTCATTTAAATCAGAAAATAATGGTTGTTCTATTTATCTGAGTAATATCTTTTATGGTCATGCACCCTTGAAGAGTGGTCTATTTTATTAAATCTCGATAGTAGTGATACACATATTCATAATGTTGAAGTCAAAAGATCAGAGTTGATAATGATAGTGCAACTTATTTGTGGCCTTGCCGTTTGGGTCATATTGGTGTAAAGCGCATGAAGAAACTCCATACCGATGGACTTACGGAATCACTTGATTATGAATCACTTGGTACTTGCGAACCGTACCTCATGGGCAAGATGACTAAAGCGCCTTTCTCCGGAACTATGGGCGAGCAAGCTGATTTGTTGGAAATCACACATCTTGATGTATGTGGTCAATGAATATTGAGGCTCATGGCGAATATCGTTATTTTCTCACCTTCATGAGATGATTTGAGCGAGATATGGGTATATCTACTTGATGAAACACAAATGCGAAACATTTGAAAAGTTCAAAGAATTTGAGTGGAGTGGAAAATCATCGTAACAAGAAAATAAAATTTCTCACGATCGATCGTGGAGGAGAATATTTGAGATTCTGAGTTTAGTTTACAGTTGAAACAATGCGGAATAGTTTCACAACTCCATACCGAACACCACAGCGAAATGGTGTGTCGAGCGTCGAAATCGTACTTTACTAGATATGGTGCCATCTATGATGTCTCTTCTTGATTTACCGCTATCGTTTTGGGGTTATGCTTTAGAGGCGGCGCATTCACGTTAAATAGGGCACCATCAAAATCCGTTGAGACGACGCCTTATGAGCAGTGGTTTGGCAAGAAACCAAAGTTATCGTTTACGAAAGTTTGGGGCTGCGATGCTTATGTGAAGAAACTTCAACGGATAAGCTCGAACCCAAATCGAATGTGTCTTCATAGGATACCCAAAAGAGACTATTGGTACACCTTCTATCACGAATCTGAGAGCAAGATTTTTGTTGCTAAATTTGGATCCTTTCTAGAGGAGTTTCTCTCGAAAGAAGTGAGTGGGAGAAAGTAGAACTTGATGAGGTAACTATACTGCTCCTTATTGGAAAGTAGTTCATCACAAGAACCGATTCATGTGACAAATACTCCAATCGGTGAGGAAGCTAATGATAATGATCATGAAACTTGAGATCAAGTTACTAGTGAACCTCGTGGAGTTGACGAGTAAGATCCGCGCAGTGAATGCAGTAATCCTATTACGGAAGTCATGTTGCTTGACCATGGCGAACCTCGAACTATGAGGAAGCGATGATGAGCCCAGATTCATAAAATGGCTTGAGGCCATGAAATCGAGATGGGATCCATGTGAGAAAGAAGTATGTGAAGGAAATATGCCCTAGAGGCAATAATAAAGTTATTATTTATTTCCTCATATCATGATAAATGTTTATTATTCATGCTAGAATTGTATTAACAGGAAACATAATACATGTGTGAATATATAGACAAGCAGTGTCACTAGTATGCCTCTACTTGACTAGCTTGTTAATCAAAGATGGTTATGTTTCCTAACCATGAATAAGGAGTTGTTATTTGATTAACAAGGTCACATCATTAGTTGAATGATCGATTGACATGACCCATTCCGTTAGCTTAGCACTGCGATCGTTTAGTATGTTGCTATTGCTTCCTTCATGACTTATACATGTTCCTATGACTATGAGATTATGCAACTCCGTTTACGGAGGAACACTTTGTGTGCTACCAAAGCGTCATGGCGTGGCTGGGTGATTATAAAGGTGCTCTCTGAGTGTCTCGAAGGTACTTGTTGAGTTGGCGTATTTGAGATTAGGTTTGTCACTCTGAATGTCGGAGAGGTATCTCTGGGCCCTCTCGTGTCGCATCACTTAAGCCTTGCAAGCATTTCAACTAATGAGTTAGTTGTGAGATGATGTATTCTGGAGCAGTAAAGAGACTTGCGGTAGCGAGATTGAACTAGGTATTGGATACCGGCGATCGGATCTCGGGCAATAACATACCGATGACAAAGGAACAATGTATGTTGTTGTGCGGTTTGACCGATAAAGATCTTCGTAGAATATGTAGGAACCAATATGGGCATCAAGTCCGCTATTGGTTATTGACCGGAGACATGTCTCGGTCATGTCTACATTATTCTCGAACCGTAGAATCCCTTGCGCAAGGTTCGATGTGAGTTATATTATGAGTTTATGTATTTTGATATACGAAGGTTGTTAGTCCGGATATGATCACGGACATGACGAGGAGTCTCGAAATGGTCGAGACATAAAGATTGATATATTGGACGGATATATTTGGACACGAAAGGTTAGGAGAAGTTTGGAGCTCGGGGAGGTTCTAGGAACCCCGGGAGGTATATGGGCCTTATTGGGCCCATGTAGGAGGAAGAGAAGAAGGAGCAAGGGGTTGGGCGCTAAGCCCAATCCGAATTGGGGAGGGCCGGCCCCTCCTTCTCCTTCCCCTCTCTTCCTTCCTACTACTAGTACTACTTCCTAATACTAGTACTCCTTCCTTCCCCCTCCAAATAAGATAAGGAAAAGAGAGGGAAACCTACTTGGAGTAGGTTTCCCCCTCTAAGCGGCGCCCCCCTTGAGGCAGCCACCTCCTCCCTCCTCCTTTATATCGAGGGGTAGGGGGGCACCCTAGGACACACAAGTTGATCATTGATCGTTCCTTAGCCGTGTGCGGTGCCCCCTCCCGCGATATTACACCTCGATCATATTGTGGCGGTGCTAGGCGAAGCCTGCGGCGAGAGAACATCAAGATCGTCACTGCGCCGTCGTCTTGCCAGAACTCCCCCTCGGGCCTCTTGGATTGATTGGAGATCGAGGTGCGTCATCGAGCTATCTGGCGTGTCAAGAACTTCGGAGGTGCTTGAATACTTGGTGCTTGGAGATCGGTTGGACCGGAAGGGAGGCGACTACTTCCTCACGTTGTGTCAGCGCTTAAAACGGTCTCTGCGAGAATGCGTAGAGCAACACTCTCCCCCTCATTGCTATGCATCACCATGATCTTAGCGTTATAGTGGGAAATTTTTGAAATTACTCGTTCCCTAGCAGGTATGGACTTTGGTAGACTTGCGGATGATCGGCAAGCCATCGAGAATAAATGGATCTTCAAGAAGAGGCGACGATGGTAATGTAGCTGTCTACAAAGATCGACTTGTTGCGAAAGGTTTTCGACAAGTTCAAGGGGTTGACTACGATGAGACTTTCTCACCATAAGCGATGCTTAAGTCTGTCGAATCATGTTAGCAATTACGCATTTTATGATTATGAAATATGGCAAATGGATGTCAAAAGCTGCATTCTGAATGGATTTGAAAGAAGAGTTGTATATGATGCAACCAGGAAGGTTTTGTCGATCAAAAAGGTGCTAACAAAGTGTGCAAGCTCTAGCAATCCATTTATGGACTGGTGCAAGCCTCTCGGAGTTGGAATAAACACTTTGATAGTGGATCAAAGCATATGGTTTTATCTGAGACTTTTGGAGAAGCTTTGTATTTACAAGAAAGTGAGTGGGAGATTTGTAGCATTTACGATATTATATGTAGATGACATATTGTTAATTGGAAATGATATAGAATTTTGGATAGCATAAAGGGATACTTGAATAAAAGTTTTTCGATGAAAGACCTCGGTGAAGCTGCTTACATATTGGGCATCAAGATCTATAGAGATAGATCAAGGCAGCTTAATGGACTTTCACAAAGCACATACCTTGATAAAGTTTTGAAAAATTCAAAATGGATCGAGGCAAAGAAAGGGTTCTTGCACGTATTACAATGTGTGAAGTTGAGTCGGACTCAATGCCCGACCACTGTAGAAGATAGAGAGAAAATGAAAGATGGTCCTTATGCTTCAGCCATAGGCTCTATCATGTATGCAATCTTGTGTACAGGACATGATGTATGCTTAGCAATAAGTTTAGCGGGGTACCAAAGTAATCGAGGTGGATCAACTGGACAGCGGTCAAGAATATCTGAAATACGAAAGGACTAAGGATATGTTTCTACGTTTATGGAGGTGACAAAGAGCTAAGTCGTAAATGGTTACGTTGATGCAAGCTTTGACCTGTGATGAGACGATTCTAAATGCATAAACGGGATCGTGTTTATATTGAGCTTGGAATGTCGGTTGGTGCAGTTCTAAACAAAGCGTCGTGGCGGGATCTACATGTGAAGCGAAGTACATAGCTGCTTGGGCGAGCAAATGAAGAATGCGGATGAAAGATTTCATTTCCGATCTAGGTGTCATACCTAGTGCATCGGGACCAATGAAGATCATTACGTGATAATCTTGGTGCAATTGCCTTGGCAAAGGAATCAGATTTCACAAGAGGACCAAGCACATCGAGAGATGCTTCAACTCCATCAGGGACCAAGTCGGTGGGAGACATAAATTTGAAATATACATACATATCTGAATGTTGCGAGACCCATTGACTAAGCCTCTTCCACGAGCAAAACATGATCGGCACCAAGACTCCATGGGTGTTAGAATCATTCTTGTGTAATCTAGATTATTGACTCTAGTGCAAGTGGGAGACTGAAGGAAATATGCCTAGAGGCAATAATAAAGTTATTATTTATTTCCTCATATCATGATAAATGTTTATTATTCATGCTAGAATTGTATTAACAGGAAACATGATACATGTGTGAATACATAGACAAACTTAATGTCACTAGTATGCCTCTACTTGACTAGCTCATTAATCAAAGATGGTTAAGTTTCCTAACCATAGACATGTCTTGTCATTTGATTAACGAGATCACATCATTAGGAGAATGATGTGATTGACTTGACCCATTCAGTTAGCAGCACTTGATCATTTATTATGTTGCTATTGCTTTCTTCATGACTTATACAAGTTCCTATAACTATGAGATTATGCAACTCCGTTTATCGGAGGAACACTGTGTGATACCAAGCGTCTAGCATGCTTGGGTGATTATAAAGGGCTCTGAGGTGTCTCCAAAGGTACATGTTGAGTTGGCATATTCGAGATTAGGTTTTGTCACTCCGATTATCGGGGAGGTATCTCTGGGCCCTCTCGGTAATGCACATCACTATAAGCCTTGCAAGTAATGTAGCTAATGAGTTAGTTACAGAATGATGCATTACATAGCGCAGTAAAAAGACTTGCAGTCACGAGATTGAACTAGGTATTAGGATACAAACGATCGAATCTCGGGCAAGTAACATATCTGGATGACAAAGGGAACAGCGTATGTTGTTATGCGATTTGACGATAAAGATCTTCGTAGAATGTAGGGCCAATATGAGCATCGAGGTTCCGCTATTGGTTATTGACGGAAGCGAGTCTCGGTCATGTCTACATAGTTCTCGAACCCGTAGAAGTCCGCCGCAACAAGGTTTTGATGACCGTTATATTATGAGTTTATGAGTTTTGATGTCTGCGAAGTTAGTTCGGAGTCCGGATGAGATTACGAGACATGACAAGGAGTCTCGAAATGGGTTGAGACATGAAGACTGATATATTGGAAGCCTATATTTGGATGTCGGAAGTGTTAGGGTGAAATCGGGATTTCTGGGAGGCAGGGAGATTCACGGAACCCCGAGGGGCTTAATGGGCCTACATGGGCCTTAGTGGAGAAGATGAGAGGAGTCAGGAGGGCTAGGCAGCCGCCCTCCCCTAGTCAGAATAGGACAAGGAGAGAGGCGCCCCCCTTTCTCTTCCTCTCTCCTCCTCCTTCCCCTTCTCCTAGTCCAACAAGGAAGGAGAGTCCTACTCCGGTGGGAGTAGGACTCCCCTGGCAGCGCCCTCCTGGGCCGGCCGCCCCCCCCCCCAGCTCCCTTATATCACAGGGGCAAGGGGCACCTCTAGATACAACAATTGATCTCTTGATCTATTAGCACTGTGCAGTGCCCCCCTCCACCATAGTAAATCGATAATATTGTAGTGATGCTTGGCGAAATACAGCGATAGAACATCAAGATACGTCCTGCATACGTCGTCTTGGCCAGACTCTTCCTGACATTCTTTGGAGCAGATGCTGAGGATAAATCATCAAGCTGAGCGTGTGCTAGAACTTCGGAGGTCTTGGTAGTTTGATTGCTTGATCGATCGGGCCGTGAAGCGTGCGACTACATCAAGCAGCGTTTTCTGCTAAGCTTCGCTTTCGGTCTCACAGTGCGTGGATAACAATCTCCCCTCTCCTTGCTATGCATCACCATGATCTTGCATGTGCGTAGGATTTTTTAAATTACTCGTTCCCCAACAAAGTGCTTAGCTTTGGGTTCAATCTTGCGGTGTCCTTACCCGATGAGAAAGGGTTGTAAGGCATGTATTGTATTGTTGCCATCGAGGATAACAAGATGGGGTTTATATCATATTGCTTGAGTTTATCCCTCTACATCATGTCATCTTGCTTAATGCGTTACTCTGTTCTTATGAAGACTTAATACTCTAGATCTGAGGCGAGTCGATCGATGTGTGGAGTAATAGTAGTAGATCACGACGAGTCAGTCTACTTGTCCTGAGGCGTGATGCCTATATACTGATCATGCCTAGATAATCTTATAATTATTATTTTTCTATCAATACTTTCGGCAGTAATTTGTTCACCATAGTAATACTTATGCTATCTTGAGACAAGCCACTAGTGAAAAGCTATGGCCCGGAGGTTGATCGTCTCCAACATATCTACTTTTCCAAACACTTTTGCCCTTGTTTTGGACTCTAACTTGCATGATTTGAATGAAACTAACTTGGATGGCGCTATTTTTCGTGAGAACTGCCATGATGTTGTTTTATGTGTAGAAAGAAAAGTTCTTGGAATGTCACGGAAATCACGGAGGCACTTTTCAGAACTAATAAAATTTTGGCGAATCAATCAGGCCGGGGGCCCGCAGACTGTCCACGAGGAGCGGTAGCGCCCTCCTATCTCGTGGGCCCCAGGTTACCTCCGACCTCAACTCCAACTCCATATATACCGTCTCGGGAGAAAAAATCAAGGAAAATGTTTCATCGCGTTTCACGACATGAAGCTGCCGCCAAGCCTAATCTCTCTCGGGAGGCTGATCAGCGTCCGTTCGGAGCTCAGGAGAGAAGATTCATCCATGTCGTCATCATCAACCATCCTCCATCACCAATTTCATGATGCTCACCGCCGTGTGAGTAATTCCATCGTGAAGCTTCTTTGGACGGTGATGGGTTGGATGAGATTTACCATGTAATCAAGTTAGTTTTGTTAGGTTTGATCCTAGTATCCACTATGTTACGAGATTGATGTTGCTATGACTTTGCTATGCTTAATGCTTGTCACTAGGGCCGAGTGCCATGATTTCAGATCTGAACCTATTATGTTTTCATGAATATATGTGTTCTTGATCCTATCTTGCAAGTCTATAGTCACCTATTATGTGTTATGATCCAACGACCCGAGTGACAATAATTGGGATACTTCTTGGTGATGACCATAGTTTGAGGAGTTCATGTATTCACTATGTGCTAATGCTTTGTTACGGTTCTCTATTAAAGGAGGCCTTAATATCCCTTAGTTTCCACTAGGACCCGGCTTACACGGAGGGTAGGACAAAAGATGTCATACAAGTTCTTTTCCATAAGGGCGTATGACTATTCTGGAATACATGCCTACATTACATTGATGAATTGGAGCTAGTTCTATATCACCCTATGTTATAACTATTGCATGAGGAATGCATCTAGCATAATTATCCATCAGCGATCCATTGCCTCACGAGCTTTTCATATATTGTTCTTTTCTTATTTACTTTTCCGTTTACTCTTGTTACAACTACTACAAAACCCAAAAACATTTATCTTTACTTTTGCTACCATTACCATTATTATCATACCACTTTTGCTACTAAACACTTTGCTGCGAGATACTAAGTTATCCAGGTGTGGTTGAATTGACAACTCAATTGCTAATACTCAAGAATATTCTTTGGCTCCCTTGTGTCGAATCAATAAATTTGGGTTGAATACTCTACCCTCGGCTATTGCGATCCTCTATACTTGTGGGTTATCAAGACTAATTTAAGCGCACCGTTCGGGGAGCATAGCTCTATTCTCTGAGTCACTTGGGATTTATATCTGTTGATCACTATGAAGAACTTGAAGGCGGCCGAACTACTATTTTGCCCTCAACTACGAGGGAGGAACTAGCGCCATCTATCTCGCACTAGATTCTCCTTCCGTTATTAGTAGGCTTGCGACACCTAAACCTGCTACTGCTATGAATTACGATATGTCACATGTTATTGATGATGCCATACGCTATGCATGATGAAACTACTTACGTGCGTGATACTACTTTGCCATTAGGTGAATTTCTTGATGAACAACTTGCTAGAGTTAGGGGAATGAAATTATTGAAGATCCTATTATTGATGATAGTGATGATGAAGGTCCCCTAATGATTATGTTTTACTGTTGTTCCTAAGGGTTATGTTATGAATGAAACATATGCTATGGAAATTCTTGCTTGCAATGATAGAAATGATCTTAAGAAATTATTAGCTAAATGGAAGCAGCAGTCTCTTAATGCTAGAATGAAACCGATCCTGCTTTTTTTACTTCACCTATCGTATTCTATAATAAGGATTATGAATTCTCTGTTGATCTTGATATTATTACTTTAGTTGAATCAGATCCTTTTATGGCCTTGAATCTGAAACTGTTGTGGCACATCTTACCAAGTTGAATGATATAGCCACCTGTTTACTAATGATGAGAAGTCTAAGCTATTTATATATCCTTAAGATATTTCCGTTCTCATTAAAGGGTGATGCTAAGACTTGGTATAATTCTCTTGCTACGGTTGTGTGAGTAGTCCCCAGGATATGATTTATTACTTCTCTGCTAAATATTTCCCTGCTCATAAGAAACAAGCTGCCTTGCGGGAAATATATAATTTTGTGCAAATCAAAGAAGAGAGTCTCCCACTAGCTTGGGGAGGCTTCTCGGAATATAATGCTTTGCCGATCATCCTCTTAAGAAAAATGAAATACTTGATATCTTTTATAATGGACTGAACCGATGCTTCCAAGGACTACTTGGATAGTTATTGCTGGTTGTGTTTTCAGGAAAAACGTTCGGCGAAGATGAAATATTATTGAATAATATGTTGACTAATGAAAATAATTGGACTCTTCTGAGCCAATTCTGAAGTAATTCTGAACCAATTGAGCCAACTCTGAGCCTATTCCTAAACCCACTCAGAAGAGAGGTGTTTTATTTCTCAGTCTGAAGATATGCAAGAGGCGAAATCAATGAATGAAAGAAAAAGGTATTAAAAGCTGAAGATGTTAAGAATTTACCTCCTATTGAAGAAATACATGGTCTTAATTTACTGCTGAAGAACCACATTGTCTTGATAACCAAACCACGGATAGTAAAGGTAAATTCTCTCTATAGATATGATAAAGTTGAAATACCCTCTACTAAATTTCATAGCCCATGCTTAGATGAATTTGATGACTTTATGGCTAGACAAGAAAGTTTTAATGCTTATGTTGGTAGAGAGTTAAAGAATAATGCTTTCGAGATAGGATGCGTAGGTGATAATCTGGCTAGAGTTAAAGATGAACTTCACCGCGTTAGCAAATATGCTTCTATGGTTGCTACTCAAGCTGAGCAAGTACTTAAAGCTCAAAATGATTTGCTTGATGAATTAAATATTAAAAATGACTTTGCTGTTAGAGTGGCTACTAGGCGGTAGAATGACTCGGGAACCTTTGTATCTGAAGGCCACCCTAAGAGAATCGAGCAAGATTCTAGAGAAATAATTTAGAGCACCTAGTTCTTCTAAAAAGAAAAGAAACGATAGAACTTTGCATGCTTCTAGTGAACCTCTGTAGACACACGAGAATCCCAATGATATTTCTATCTTCGATCTTTGAAACACAATCGGTGATGAACATGAACCTAGTGATAATGTTAATGATAATGTTCATGTTGATGCTCAACCTAGCAAAAACAATGATGTAGAGATTGAACCATTGTTGATCTTGATAACCCACAATCGAAAGTCAACGTTCGTTATGATAAGAGAGATTTTGTTGCTAGGAAGCACTGTGAAAGAAAGAACCATGGGTTCGAAACCCATGCCCTTTCCTCCTAAACCATCCAAGTCAAATGATGATGAGGATTTTGGTAACTTTCTTTGAAATGATTAGACCTATTTTCTTACGTATGCGCTTAAGCGATATGCTTAAAGTAAATCCTTATGCTAAGTATATGAAGGATATCATCACAAATAAAAGAAAAATACGAAGCTGAAATTTCCACCATGCTTGCTAATTACACTTTTAAGGGTGGAATACCAAAGAAACTTGGAGATCGGGTGTACCAACTATACCATGCTCTATTAAAAGAAATTATGTTAGAAGCGCTTTATGTGATCTTGGAGCGGTGTTAGTGTTATGCCTCTCTCTTTATATCGTAGACTTGAATTGAATAAGTTGAAATATCTTTGCAAATGGCTGATAAATCAAGCTGCTATACTGTCGGTATTTGTGAGGATGTGCTGTTGTGGTTGCAAATGTCACTATCTTAGGACTTTGTTATTCTTGATATTCACGAGGGCGATAGTATGTCTATTATCCTTGGTAGACCTTTTCTTAATCTTGCGAGGGCTATTATTGATTGCAACAAAGGCAATGTCACTTTTCATGTTAATGGTAATGAGCATACGGTACACTTTCAGAAACAATCTCAAGTTCATAGCATCAATTCTATTGAAAAAGTTCCAACTATCATTTTTGGAGGTTTTGAATTTCCTCTCCCTCTGTCAAGAAAAAGTATGATATTCTTATTGTTGGGGATTTTCATATCCCGTTGAGGTAACTTAGTGTTATTGAAATTTCTCGGTTCCGTGTTATTCGGAATGAGTTTGTTAACAAGACTTGATCAACCTTGTTAGTGGGTTCATTTTGATGATCATGAGATGGATGAAACTAGAAGGCACAACCTTCTGTACCCTCTTTTTACTTTACATTATTTAGAATAAATAAAGCAAAAATAGTATTATTCTTCTGTTTTCTGAATTATCAGTGCATTAAAAATAGTCCAGAAATAAAAGTGCTCCAAATGCCCACCAAATTTAGTATGATTTTTTCTAGAATATTTGAGGATTTTAGGCCTTGAAAACTCTGCGGGGAGGGGCAAGCACCAGGCCACGAGAGGAGGCGCGCCCTGTGCGCCCAGAGGCGCGCCCCGTCTCGTGGGCCTGGTGGCCCCCCTCCACTATGCCAGCACCCACACACTTCATCTTCTACCCAAAAAATCCCCATCCAGCTCAAGCCCGAGTTCTAGCTCGTTTCTTTGCGATTTTGAGATCTCTTAGCTCAAAGCTCCATTCACAAAACTGCTTTGGGAGATTGTTGCTTGTATGTGACTCCTCCATTGGTCCAATTAGTTTTTGTTCTAGTGCTTTATTCATTGCAAATTTTTGCTGCATAGGTGACCATGTTCTTGAGCTTGCATGTTAAATTTTTGAGGTCCCAAGCAATTCCAATGCATGATATAGGCTCTAGGCACTTGTAGGAGTAGTTGCTATCAATCTTGTTTAGTTTTATTCACTTTTATTTTGAAGTTACTAAAATTTCAGAAATTTTCAGAAAAAAGAAATATGCTTAGAAGAATGTACCAAGGTGGTTCCTCGGCAAAAGAAAGGGCCAAGGATTGCTATACATGAACAAGATATTAATTTGCGAAGGGCGCAAATGTATGGGCTTCTGAGTGGCCATCCGATGATTTTATGGTTGAAGCGGGCTTCAAAGGGGAATTTGATGCGTATATGTGCATAATCTTGGCTTGAGGACTTCTTACAAGATAAGTGTCCTCAATATTATCAATTGACTGATTCCTTTGTGCGGAGGTTGAATATATTTCTTGGCGTAATTCTCCTAGTGTTATGTTTGATATTTATGATACATCTTATACCATGGATTTAGAGGATTTCTGGCCTTGCAAAACTCCTTGATGAGGTAATATTAATGATCCTCCCAAATCTGAAGTTAGAGATTTTCTTGCTAGTATTCTTGTGGGAGAATCTAGGGACGTAACACAAGCTACCATAGGGAGCATTCATTTTCTGCTATACATTACTTTGCTCTCTTTATTGGTAGATGCATTAGCAGTAAGGATGAAGTATGTCACATGTGTGCCTTCGATCTTTGTGTCCTCAAGAGTCTTTGTGTAGGGTTATAGAGGTTATAACTTGGAGGCGATAGTTGCCGCGTAGGTTGCATAATAATAAGAAGAGGAGATTTCTTTGGAGGAATTTATGCAACCCGTGTGGCTAATTTTCTTAATATAGCTCCACAAGAGGGGGATATGATTGTACCTCCTTTTATTTGGATAAAAAGCTATGTTTGATCATCATTTTCTTGAGAGGAATGAACAATTCCTCCATTATCGACTAACCTATAACAAGTGCTTGCTCTTCTCCACCTCTCATTTACTATTATACGCAATTTACTTCCGCCATAACTCTAAAATTGCATGTGTAGGGTGATACTTGACTTGGTTATCATTGTGAACTTGCTAAGAAACTACTCCAATCAAAAGGCAAAATTTTAAGTTGTCAAGTAGTCTAATCACCCCTCTAGACATACTCCGATCCTACACCGCCAGATCGGCTTTTACGTAGCTTGTCGCACCTCTTCCTTGGCACGATGAGCGTGTCGGGCTCTCACCAATGTTCCTGGAGGGCTGCATTAGCATGAAGAGCGACGAGGAAGACAAGAAAGTCATGCGAAGGTAGATTGGGAGATCCGCCCACCGCCAGCCAGCCGCCCGAACTGGATTACAGCCTGCGGCACGCCAAGACGCCATGGAGAAGAAGGAAAGATCGCCGGAGAGATCCGCCCACTGCCAGTCGGTCCAATCTCGGGACTACAGTTGCAGGCGCCAAATACGCCTCTGCCAAGAAGGAAGAAATAACTCACCTGCTTTCCGCAGTCGGGCGTCCGCTTCAGCCTCGATGTTGCGGCCAAGGCAAGGGCGCTGAGATTATGATATTCTCGCAAAGCCGCAAAGGCAAAGGTTAGTCCTTGAGCTTTCTAGGGAGTTCAACCGCCCGCCAAAGCAGCCCACCCGAACTCGGGATTACATCAGCAGGCCGGCCGCCCCTACCAGAGAAAGATGAAATTAAAAAGAGAAAGGAAACATACCCGGACGGATGTCCGCGACAGCCGACAAGCGCCTGGTGCATTTGAGGGCGCCTCGCGAAAGCAGCTTTGATCGACGCCCAGAGGGCTCGATTCACGGGCCGCGCCCGCGAATTCACCGTGCTGGCGGGCGCTGAGGCCTCGACGCCCAGATTCGCCAACTTGCGCACTGGGCCTCCCGAAGCTAGGCGCCGAAGCCTGTTCTCTCAAGCCGGGCGTGCGCAAGACGGCGACTGAAGAAGCAGCCGCGCCGCATCGCCTCGTAGTCGGAGGATCCTGTCCACCGCTGCTGTTATGCGCTCCTAGACGGAGGCGGAGGCGGCGAGGCGGCGCTGGGTGTCCGAGCCTCAAGCGCTGCCGCCTCCACGAGGGTTTTCGCCGACCTCTCCGCTCCGCCCTGTGAATCCCGTGGCGGCGCCGACGACAACGGAGGGACGAGCATCGCTAATCGGCGACGCGCGACCTTCTCAAGCCGCTGTCGCGGGTAGCCTCGCCTCCTCCAGCCTGGCATTCGGTCATTTCAGCCTCCGCTTCTCCAGCGGTCGCCTCTCTTCGCCGCGCTTCTCCCGCTGTTCCGCCTGCCGCTTCCGGTCGGCGGCGGGATCGACTCCGAGTGTTGGCGGATGTCTCTACCGACCCCATGACAGAGGGGACGGCGGCTCTCTCAAGGGAGAGGGAGCTCCGAGAAGACCGAGGGAAAAATTAAAGAAGACTCGGATAAGATCCAACAAAGAAAATGAAAGAGTAAAAAAGACTCACGCTGAAACTAGTGGCGGCTCTTCACCCCTTCGAAGCGGCGTCTTCTTCGCGCCGCCTCCTCCCGCTATTCGCGGCCGCCTTTGAACTTTCTTCGCTTGCCGCGGCGCACGGCGTGATTTCTTTGCCGACTTGGCCGGAGGGGCCGCCTCGATCGGGCGGCGATACTTACGCCGGCGCCGCCTCGGCCACCGGGCGGTGGCTGATGGCTCGAGGCCGCCGCCTCGCCTTCTTGTCGGCTTCAGCCGCTTTGCCGCCTCAAGTCGGGTCATCGACATCATCGCCCCTGCATCGGGACGAGTCGGGCTCTTCTCATGGCGCGCCTGGGCGCCGAGAGGGACTCTCGCCAAGAAACCAACGATGATTAGAGTCCGGAGTCGGCTGCAAAGAGGATTAAGCTATAGAAGGATGCGACTTACCATTGAGGGGGGTGCGCCAGAGGTCGCTCCTGCCGAACTGCCGCCTCCGTGAACTCGCAAGGCGCGATGGTTCACTGTTCGCCACTCGCGGGCATTTCTTGGTGCTCACTGCCTCGGATCGGCGGCCGCCATCCGATGATGAGGTGAGGCCGCCCTGAGCGGGAGGACTCGCGACCACGGCGCGCTGTAAGATCGGATCCGACGAGGCCTCCGATCGCAGAGAACTCTGAGTCGCGCCACGAGCGGCCTCCGAGGGGACAGCGACTTGGACCGTGGGACCAATGCAAGCCTCGCCACGAGGCTCTGGGTCAAGGGCGGCAATTGGGCCGGCCGGTGGAGATGTTCTTCACGAAGTAAGATTTCTGCCACATCTTCACCGACTTCACCAACGAGATGGGAGGGAAAGGGTCGGCACCTTTGGGAGAAGCCTACTTGATTAGAATTTGCTAGAATACTCTATGTGCTTCACTTATATCTTTTGAGCTTGATAGTTTTTGCTCTAGTGCTTCACTTATATCTTTTAGAGCATGGTGGTGTCTTAATTTTGAAGAAATTACTAGTCTCTCATGCCTCACTTATATCTTTTTGAGAGTCTTTTAGAACAGCATGGTATTTGCTATGGTTTTAAAGTTGGTCCTAGAATGATGAGCATCCAACTTGGGTATAATAAAACTATCATAGAAAATAATTGGATGCTATGATCAAATATGATGCTTGATAATTGTTTTGAGATATGGAGGTAGTGATATTAAAGTCATGCTAGTTGGGTGATTATGAATTTAAAGAATGCTTGTGTTATAGTTTGTGATTCCCGCTGTTTGAGTAATGGGCCACGGGTAGGCCGACCTGACCCGGATCTTTCAAGACATCGGGCAGGCCGCCTCCGCCGAGTCCCACCGGCGACCTTCGAGAGGCCGAGTCCCAGAGGGCGATCCCCAAAAAGCCGAGTCCCAGACGACGACCTTAAAGCAAGCCGACTCATTATGCACTTCCAGAGTGCCGACTATGGGAGTCGGCCCGCGACCTTTCACGAAGATCGATAGGGTACGCCCCGACGTGCCGCCCCTTCTTGCTCACGAGGGGTTGGCATGGCTATAGTGAGCCGGTCGCCGGAGATCTCGGCGAGGCGCAGACGCTGTCATGCCTCCTCGACCAGCCAAAGCAGATAATGCATCGTGCCCACGACGCCGCCCAGACGCCCAGAGATCGCAGGCCACCCGTCAAGGTGAATCGAGACGCAGAGCGCCGAAGACGACTGAGGAGTCGGCCTCCACGGAGTCCGCCACCGCCAGGCCCCCGCAAGCCATAAACCAGATTGACGGGAGTGGCGATGATCGCTCGGGATGACGGCACTGCTGTTACCACCCCATGACCAAGCTCGTCATCGAGTACTTACAAGAGTGGTTGGCCTCGCTGGACCCACCAATGGCGGCCCTGGTTTGGAAGGACGGCGCGTGAGTGTCGACACTGGGGCCACGCCACAGATTATTTTGTACCCCTGGGTAGGCCTATATAAACCCCCTGGGCACCCATGCAAAGGGTTCGCCTTTGATAGAGTTAGACACATAGACAAGGGAAGAGACAGCCTAGCTCCCTTTGCTCTCCCGACAACTCTAGGAGCACCTTTGTAACCATTTCGCCATAGTGACCATGCGGAGACCCCAGAGAGCAGCAAGAGGGGTGTTATCTCCGGAGAGCCCCGGTGGGTAAGATCCCACGGCATGTTCTGGCCCATCCCGCTTTCTGTGCACCAGCGACGTTCTACTCGCCCCACCATGATAAGCCATCCTTGGCATATGTCGCACCCAACCCCGACACCGTAGCATGCACGATGGTGAACCGCTTTGTGATGAAGTTGGAGCACAATTTTATTTATTGATTGTCTTTATAAGTGGCGGTCGGGGACGAGCGATGGTCTTTTCCTACCAATCTATCCCCTAGGAGCATGCGCGTGCTTTTGTTTTTGATGACTTGTAGATTTTGCAACAACTACATGAGTTCTTTTGACTAATGTTGAGTCCATGGATTATATGCACCTCACCCTTCCACCATTGCTAGCCTTGTGCCACTTAACTTTCGCCGGTACCATACACCCACCATATACCTTCCTCAAAACAGCCACCATACCTACCTATTATGGCATTTCCATAGCCATTCTCGAGATATATGCCATGCAACTTTCCACTGCTCCGCTCATATGACACGACATTTTGTCATATTGCTCCTTGCATGATCATGTAGTTGGCATTGTATTTGTGGCAAGGCCACCTTCATAATTTTCATACATGTCGCCTTGATTCATTGCATATCCCTAAGACATCACGGAGGCATTCATATAGAGTCATATCTTGTTCTAGCTTTGAGTTGTAAATTCATAAAAGTGTGATGATCTTCATTATTAGAGCATTGTCCTAGTGAGGAAAGGATGATGAAGACTATGATTCCCCCACAAGTCGGGATGAGACTTCGGACTTTACAAAAAAAGAGAAAGGCCAAAGAAAAAAAAAAAGAAAAAGGCCAAAGAAAAAAAAATGAGAGAAAAAGAGAGAAGGGACAATGCTACTATCTCTTTTTCCACACTTGTGCTTTAAGAGAGCACCATGACCTTCATGATAGAGAGTCTCATATGTTGTCACTTTCATATACTAGTGGGAATTTTTCATTATAGAACTTGGCTTGTATATTCCAATGATGGGCTTTCAAAGTGCCCTAGGTCTTGTGAGCAAGCAAGTTGGATGCACACCCACTTAGTTTCTTTTGTTGAGCTTTCATATATTTATAGCTCTAGTGCATCCGCTGTATGGCAATCTCTACTCACTCACATTGATATCTATTAATGGCATCTCCATAGCCCGCTGATACGCCTAGTTGATGTGAGACTATCTCCTTTTTTTGTCTTCTCCTCAACCACCATTCTATTCCATATAAAGTGCTATGTCCATGGCTCACGCCATGTATTATGCGGAAAGTTGAAAAAGTTTGAGATTATTAAAGTATGAAATTTTCTTGGCTTGTCATCGGGTTGTGCATGATTAAATACTTTGTGTGTCAAGATAGAGCAACAGCCGCACTATATGATTTTGTAGGATAACTTTCTTTGGCCATAGTATTTTGAGAAGACATGATTACTTTGATTAGTATACTTGAAGTATCACCATTTTCATGTTAATATGAACTTTTGTTTTGTATCATTTGGATCTGAACATTCATGCCACAATAAAGAAAATTACGTTGAGAATTATGCTAGGTAGCATTCCACATCAAAAATTTTTTTATCATTTACCTACTCGAGGACGAGCAAGAATTAAGCTTGGGGATGCTTGATACGCTCCAACGTATCTATAATTTTGATTGTTCCATGCTATTATATTACCCTTTGGATGTTTATGGGCTTTATTTTACACATTTATATCATTCTTGGGACTAACCTACTAACCGGAGGCCCAACCCAGACACGTTCTTTTGCCTATTTCAGATTTCAAAGAAAAGGAATATCAAACCGAGTCCAAACGGAATGAAAACTTCGAGCATGATTTTGGAACGAATGATCTAGAGGACTTGGAGTGCAAGTCAAGAAGCAGCCAAAGCTTCCACGAGATAGGAGGGCGCTCCTTATAGGGCGCGCCTTGTCTTGTGGGCCCCTGCATCCATCGACGATTTCTTCCTCCTATATAAGCTTCACGCACTCGAAAACATCCAGGCAAATGAAACACAATTTCCACCACCGTAACCTTCAGATCCATGAGATCCCATCTTGGAGCCATCCCACGCCTCACCGAGGGGGAATCGACCACGGAGGGCTTTACATCAACATCCTTGCCCTGCTGATGAGTTGTGAGTAGTTTACTGCAGCATCTACGGGTCCATAGTTATTAGCTAGATGGCTTCTTTCTTTTTGATCTCAATACAATGTTCTCCCTCTCTTGTGGAGATATTCGATGTAAACTCTTTTTATGGTGTTTGTTTGAGATCCATGAATTGTGGGTTTATGATCAAGTTTATCTATGAATAATATTTGAATCTTCTCTAATTTTTTTATGTATGATTGAGTTATCTTTGAAGTCTCGTCGAATTATCAGTTTGGTTCTGGCCTACTAGATTGATCTTTCTTGCCATGGGAGAAGTGAAGGAAATATGCCCTAGAGGCAATAATAAAGTTATTATTTATTTCCTCATATCATGATAAATGTTTATTATTCATGCTAGAATTGTATTAACGGAAACATGATACATGTGTGAATACATAAACAAACTTAATGTCACTAGTATGCCTCTACTTGACTAGCTAATTAATCAAAGATGCTTATGTTTCCTAACCATAGACATGTGTCGTCATTTGATTAACGGATCACATCATTAGGAGAATGATGTGATTGACTTGACCCATTCCGTTAGCTTAACACTTGATCGCTTAGTATGTTGCTATTGCTTTCATGACTTATACAAGTTCCTATAACTATGAGATTATGCAACTCCCATTTACGGAGGAACACTTTGTGTGCTACCAAACGTCACAACATAACTGGGTGATTATAAAGGAGCTCTATAGGTGTCTCCAAAGGTACATGTTGAGTCAGGATTTCGAGATTAGGTTTTGTCACTCCGATTGCTCGGAGAGGTATCTTCGGGTTCTCTGGTAATGCACATCACTATAAGCCTTGCAAGCAATGCAACTAATGAGTTAGTTATGGAATGATGCATTACGAACGAGTAAAGAGACTTGCCGGTAATGAGATTGAACTAGGTATTAGGATACGGACGATTGAATCTCTAAGCAAGTAACATAACGATGACAAAGGGAACAATGTATGTTGTTATGCGGTTTGACCGATAAAGATATTCATAGAATATGTAGGAGCCAATATGAGCATCCACGTTCCGCTATTGGTTATTGACCGAAACGAGTCTCGGTCATGTTCAGATAGTTCTCGAACCCGTAGGGTCCCGCACGTAAGGTTTCAATGACAATTATATTATGAGTTTATGTGTTTTGATGTCCTGAATTTTGTTTGGAGTGCCGGATGAGATTACGACATGACGAGGAGTCTCGAAATGGTCGAGACATGAAGATTGATATATTGGAAGCCTATATTTGGATGTCGGTGTTCGGTGAAATGATTTTACCGGAGAACCGGAGGTTACCGAACCCCGGGCTTAATGGACCTACATGGGCCTTAGTGGAGAGGGAGGAGGAAAGGGTGGGCCATGTGCCCTCCCCTAGTCCGAATAGGAGGAGAGAGGGGCACCCCCCTTCCTTCCTCTCCTCCTCCTTCCCCATTCTCCTAGTCCAACAAGGAAAGGAGGAGTCCTACTCCCGGGAGTAGGACTCCCTTGCGGGCCCTCCTAGGCCGGCCCCCCTGCTCCTTTATATACGGGCCAAGGCACCTAGACACAACAATTGATCTCTTGATTTCTTAGCCGCAGCGGTGCCCCTCCACCATAGTCCTCGATATATACAGGCTTAGGCGAAGCCTGCGACGGTAGAACATCAAGATCGCCACCACGCTTGCAGCCGACGGAACTCTTCCCGACATTCGCTGGATTGAGTACCGGATTGTCATCGAGCTGAACGGTGCTAGAACTCAGAGGTGTCGAGTTTCGGGCTTTGATTGGTCGGGCCGTGAAGACGACGACTACATCAACCGTGTTGTTCTAACGCTTCGCCGGGTCTACGAGGGTACATGGACAACACTCTCCTCTCATTGCTCGCATCACCATGATCTTGCATGTATGTAGGAATTTTTTGAAATTACTACGCTCGCCAACAACGCATCCGAGCCAGTTTTATGCGATGTTTTATGCACGAGTAGAACACAAGTCAGCAGGCGATATAAGTCATACCGCTTAACAAAGATGTCATACTTTGATCGGGCGGTATTGTTGGATGAAGCGCCCGGACCGACATTACGCCAGACGCTTTACGAGATCGGTTCTACCGACGCGTTTACACGTGTGGTCAAGGGTGTCTGCTTTCTCCAACTTTAGTTGAACCGAGTGCATACGCCCGTCTTGCGAAGGTTAAAACAACACTAACTTGACAAACTATTTGTGGTTTTGATGCGAGGTAAGAACGGTTCTTGCTCAGCCCTTAGCAATTACATAAAATTTGCAACAACAAAGTAGAGGATGTCTAACTTGTTTTGCGGGCATGTTGTGATGTGATATGGTCAAGACGTGATGCTATATTTTATTGTATGAGATGATCATGTTTTGTAACCGGTTATCGGCAATCAGTGAGCCATATGGTTGTCGCTTATTGTATGAAATGCAACGCTCAGTAATTGCTTTACTTTATCACTAAGCGGTAGCGATAGTCGAGAAGCAATAGATGGCGAAACGACAACGATGCAACGATGGATATCAAGGTGTCATGCCGGTGACGATGGTGATCACGATTTGCTTTCGAGATGGAGATCACAAGCACAAGATGATGATGGCCATATCATATCACTTATATTGATTGCATGTGATGTTTATCCTTTATGCATCTTATCTTGCTTTGATTGACGGTAGCATTTTAAGATGATCTCTCACTAATTATCAAGAAGTGTTCTCGAGTATGCACTGCCAGAAAGTTCTTCGTGCGAGACACCATGTGATGATCAGTGTGATAGGCTCTACGCTCAAATACAACGGTGCAAAACAGTTGCACACGCGAATACTCAGTTAAACTTGACGAGCCTAGATATACGATATGGCTCTCAACACGGAGACCGAAGGTCGAGGGTGAATCATATAGTAGATATGATCAACATAGTGATGTTCACCATTGAAAACTACTCCATCTCACGTGATGATCATGGTTTAGTTGATTTGGATCACGCAATCACTTTGATGACTAGAGAGATGTCTGTCTAAGTGGGAGTTCTTAAGTAATATGATTAATTGAACTTAAATTTATCATGAACTTAGTACCTAATAGTATTTTGCTTGTCTATGTTTGTTGTAGATAGATGGCTCGTTGTTGTTCGCTTGAATTTTAATGTGTTCCTTGAGAAAGCTAAGTTGAAAGATGATGGTAGCAATTACACGGACTAGGTCCATAACTTGAGGATTATCCTCATTGTGCACTGTAAGAATTACGCCCGAAAGCACCGTTGTGCCAGGCAGATGCAACCGACGATGTTAAGAACGCCCGCAGAAAGCAAAGATGACTACTCGATAGTTCAGCAGCCATGCTTTACAGCTTGGAACCGGTCTTCAACGATTTTTGAACGCATGGAGCATATGAGATGTTCCAGAGTTGAAGTTAATATTTCAAGCAAATGCCCGATTGAGAGATATGAAGTTCCAATAAGTTCTATAGCTGTAAGATGGAGGAGAATAGTTCACAAGGAACATATACTCAAAATGTCCGGGTATAATAATCACTTGATTCAACTGGAGTTAATCTTCCTCGATTATAGTGTCATTGATGTAATTCTTCAATCATCGCCACCAAGCTACAAGAGCTTCGATGAACTATAATATGCAAGGGATGTACAATACTATTCCCGAGCTCTTCCCAATGCTAAAAGCTGCGAAGGTAGAAATCAAGAAGGAGCATCAAGTGTTGATGGTCAATAAGACCACCGCCAAGAAAAGGGTAAAGGGAAGAAGAAGGAACTTCAAGAAGAACAAAAGAAAGTTGTCTCAAGAGAAGAAACCCAAGTCTGGACCTAAGCCCGAGATCGAAGTGCTTTTACTACAAGGCATCGACATCGAAGCGAACTGCCCCAAGTATTTGGCGGATAAGAAGGATGGCAAGGTGAACAAAGGTATATGTGATATACATGTTATTGATATGTACCTTACTAATGCTCGCAGAGCACTGGTATTTGATATCTGGTTCTATTGCTAATATTTGCAACTCAAATAGGCTAGATTAAGCAAAGATTGGCTAAGGACGAGGTGACGACGGGAAATGGTTCCAAAGTCGATGTGATCGCAGCTTGGCACGCTACCTCTACATCTACCATCGGATTAGTTTTAGACCGAATAATTGTTATTTGGTTCCAGCTGAGCATGAACATTATATCTGGATCTTGTTTGATGCAAGACGGTTATTCATTTAAATCGAAAATAATGGTTGTTCTATTTATACGAGTAATATCTTTTATGGTCATGCACCCTTGAAGAGTGGTCTATTTTTATTAAATCTCGATAGTAGTGATACACATATTCATAATGTTGAAGTCAAAAGATGCAGAGTTGATAATGATAGTGCAACTTATTTGTGGCACCGCCGCTTAGTCATATTGGTGTAAAGCGCATGAAGAAACTCCATACCGATGGACTTCGAATCACTTGATTATGAATCACTTGGTACTTAAGAACTGCACTCATGGGCAAGATGACTAAAACGCCTTTCTCCGAACTATGGAGCGAGCAACCGATTTGTTGGAAATCACACATACCGATGTATGTGGTCCAATGAATATTGAGGCTCAAGGTGGTATCGTTATTTTCTCACCAGCAGATGATTTGAGCAGATATGGGTATATCTACTTGATGAAACACAAGTCTGAAACATTTGAAAAGTTCAAAGAATTTCGTGAGGGTGGAAAATCATCGTAACAAGAAAATAAAATTTCTACGATCGATCGTGGAGGAGAATATTTGAGTTACGAGTTTAGTTTACAGCTGAAACAATGCGGAATAGTTTCACAACTCACGCCACCCGTAACACCACAACGAAATGGTGTGTCCGAACGTCGAATCGACTTTACTAGATATGGTGCCATCTATGATGTCTCATCGATTTACCGCTATCGCTTTGGGGTTATGCTTTAGAGACGGCCGCATTCACGCTAAATAGGGCACCATCAAAACCGCTGAGACGACGCCTTATGAAAAAGTGGTTTGGCAAGAAACCAAAGTTGTCGCTTCGAAGTTTGGGGTATGCTTATGTGAAGAAACTTCAACCAGATAAGCTCGAACCCAAATCGGAGAAATGTGTCTTCATAGGATACCCAAAAGAGACTATTGGGTACACCTTCTATCACAGATCCGAGAGCAAGATTTTGTTGCTAAATTTGGATCCTTTCTAGAGGAGTTTCCTCGAAAGAAGTGAGTGGAGGAAAGTAGAACTTGATGAGGTATCTATACCGCTCCCTTATTGAAAGTAGTTCATCACAAGAACCGATTCATGTGACAAATACTCCAATCAGTGAGGAAGCTAATGATAATGATCATGAAACTTCAGATCAAGTTACTAGTGAACCTCGTAGGTCAACCAGAGTAAGATCCGCACCAGAGTGGTACAGTAATCCTATTCTGGAAGTCATGTTGCTTGACCATGGCGAACCTACGAACTATGAGGAAGCGATGATGAGCCCAGATTCCGCAAAATGGCTTGAGGCCATGAAATCTGAGATGGGATCCATGTATGAGAAAGAAGTATGTGAAGGAAATATGCCCTAGAGGCAATAATAAAGTTATTATTTATTTCCTCATATCATGATAAATGTTTATTATTCATGCTAGAATTGTATTAACCGGAAACATAATACATGTGTGAATATATAGACAAACAGAGTGTCACTAGTATGCCTCTACTTGACTAGCTTGTTAATCAAAGATGGTTATGTTTCCTAACCATGAATAAGGAGTTGTTATTTGATTAACAAGGTCACATCATTAGTTGAATGATCTCGATTGACATGACCCATTCCGTTAGCTTAGCACACGATCGCTTAGTATGTTGCTATTGCTTCCTTCATGACTTATACATGTTCCTATGACTATGAGATTATGCAACTCCTGCTAACGAGGAACACTTTGTGTGCTACCAAACGTCACAACGAATCGGGTGATTATAAAGGCTCTACAAGTGTCTCCGAAGGTACTTGTTGAGTTGGCGATTTGAGATTAGGATTTGTCATCAATGCTCGGAGAGGTATCTTCGGGCCCTCTCGGTAATGCGCATCACTTAAGCCTTGCAAGCATTTCAACTAATGAGTTAGTTGTGAGATGATGTATTACGAACAGTAAAGAGACTTGCTAGAACGAGATTGAACTAGGTATTGATACCGACGATCGAATCTCAAGTAACACATACCGATGACAAAGGAACAATGTATGTTGTTGTGCGGTTTGACCGATAAAGATCTTCAGAGAATATGTAGGAACCAATATGGGCATCCAAGTCCCGCTATTGGTTATTGACCGAGACATGTCTCGGTCATGTCTACATTATTCTCGAACCGTAGGGTCCGCACGCTTAAGGTTTCACGACAGCTTATATTATGAGTTTATGTATTTTGATATACCGAAGGTTGTTCGAGTCCCGATATGATCACGGACATGACGAGGAGTCTCAAATGGTCGAGACATAAAGATTGATATATTGACGGATATATTTGGACACCGTGAAAGGTTCCGGAGAAGTTTGGAGCTCCGGAGGTTACCGAACCCCGGGAGGTATATGGGCCTTATTGGGCCCATGTAGGAGGAAGAGAGAAGGAGCAAGGATGCTGCCTCAAGCCCAATCCGACTGGGAGGGGGGCCGCCCCTTCCTTTCTCCTTCCCTCTCTTCCTTCCTACTACTAGTACTACTCTAATACTAGTACTCCTTCCTTCCCTCCAAATAAGATAGGAAGAGAGGAACCTACTTGGAGTAGGTTTCCTCCCTATGGCGCCCCCTTGAGGCCGCCACCTCCTCCCTCCCTCCTTTATATACGGGGTAGGGGGCACCCTAGGACACACAAGTTGATCATTGATCGCTCCTTAGCCGTGCGCGTGCCCTCCACGATATTACACTCGATCATATTGTAGCGGTGCTTAGGCGAAGCCTCGCGACAGAGAACATCAAGATCGTCACCACGCCGCGGTCGACGGAACTCCCCTCGGAGCCTCTACTGGATTGAGATCGAGGGTGGCCATCGAAGCTGTACGCTGTCAAGAACTCTGGAGGTGCCGAGTAACTGCTTGGATCGGTTGGACCGGAGGACGACGACTACTTCCCTACGGCAGTCAACGCTGCTTCGGCTCACGAGGGCACGAGGCAACACTCTCCCCTCATTGCTATGCATCACCATGATCTTGTGCGAGGAAATTTTTGAAATTACTACGCTCCCCAACAGATGGACTTTTGTAGACTTCGGATGATCGGCAAGCCATCGAGAATAAATGGATCTTCAAGAAGAAGATCGACCGATGGTAATGTAATCGTTTACAAAGATCGACTTGTTGCGTAAAGGTTTTCACAAGTTCAAGGGTTGACTACGATGAGACTTTCACCCGTAGCGATGCTTAAGTCTGTCTCAATCATGTTAGCAATTACCGTGATTTTATGATTATGAAATATGGCAAATGGATGTCAAACCTGCATTCTGAATGGATTTTCGAAGAAGAGTTGTATATGATGCAACCAGAAGGTTTTGTCGATCAAAAGGTGCTAACAGTGCAAGCTCCAAAGAATCCATTTATGGACGGTGCAAGCCTCTCGAGTTGGAATAAACACTTTGATAGTGGATCAAAGCATATGGTTTTATACAGACTTTTGGAGAAGCTCGTATTTACAAGAAAGTGAGGGAGATTTGTAGCATTTCGATATTATATGTAGATGACATATTGTTAATTGGAAATGATATAGAATTTGGATAGCATAAAGGGATACTTGAATAAAAGTTTTTCGATGAAAGACCCTGTGAAGCTGCTACATATTGGGCATCAAGATCTATAGAGATAGATCAAGACGCTTAATTGGACTTTCACAAAGCACATACCTTGATAAAGTTTTGAAAAATTAAATGGATCGTGCAAAGAAAGGGTTCTTGCCTCAGACATATGTGTGAAGTTGAGTCGACTCAATGCCCACCACAATGTAAGATAGAGAGAAATGAAAGATGGTCCTTATGCTTCAGCCATAGGCTCTATCATGTATGCAATGTACCGCATATGATGTATGCTTAGCAATAAGTTTAGGAGGTACCAAAGTAATCCAGAGTGGATCATCGACAAGGTCAAGAATATCCCAAATAACGAAAAGGACTAAGGATATGTTTTCGCTTATGGAGGTGACAAAGAGCTAGTCGTAAATGGTTACGTTGAAAGTTTTGACACCGATCCGACGATTCTAAATCGCAAACCGGATACGTGTTTATATTGAACGGTGGAGCCGCTGGGTTGGTGCGTTCTAAACAAAGCCGCGGGATCTACATGTGAAGCGGATATAGCGCTTGAAGCAGCAAATGAAGGAGTCGGATGAAAGATTTCATTTCCGATCTAGGTGTCATACCTAGTGCATCGACCAATGAAGATCTTCTCTGATAATACGTGCAATTGCCTTGGCAAAGGAATCCAGATTTCACAAGAGGACCAAGCACATCAAGAGATGCTTCACCCATCCGGACCAAGTCCGTGGGAGACATAGAGATTTGAAATATACATACATATCTCGAATGTTGCGCACCCATTGACTAAGCCTCTTCCACGAGCAAAACATGATCAGCACCAAGACTCCATGGGTGTTAGAATCATTATCGTAATCTAGATTATGACTCTAGTGCAAGTGAGACTCAAGGAAATATGCCCTAGAGGCAATAATAAAGTTATTATTTATTTCCTCATATCATGATAAATGTTTATTATTCATGCTAGAATTGTATTAACCGAAACATGATACATGTGTGAATACATAGACAAACTTAATGTCACTAGTATGCCTCTACTTGACTAGCTCATTAATCAAAGATGGTTAAGTTTCCTAACCATAGACATGTCTTGTCATTTGATTAACAGATCACATCATTAGGAGAATGATGTGATTGACTTGACCCATTCCGTTAGCTTAGCACTTGATCATTTATTATGTTATTTCTTTCATGACTTATACAAGTTCCTATAACTATGAGATTATGCAACTCCTGCTTATCGGAGGAACACTTTGTGTGATACCAAACGTCAACGAATCGGGTGATTATAAAGGAGCTCTACAGTGTCTCCAAAGGTACATGTTGAGTTGGCATATTTCGAGATTAGGTTTTGTCACTCCGATTGTCGGGAGGTATCTCGGCCCTCTCGTAATGCACATCACTATAAGCCTTGCAAGCAATGTAGCTAATGATAGTTAGTTAATGATGCATTACGTATCGAGTAAAGAGACTTGCCGGTCACGAGATTGAACTAGGTATTAGGATACCGACGATCGAATCTCTCGCAAGTAACATACCGATGACAAAGGGAACAACGTATGTTGTTATGCGATTGACCGATAAAGATCTTCGAGAATATGTAGGAGCCAATATGAGCATCCGTGTTCCGCTATTGGTTATTGACCGAACGAGTCTCTCATGTCTACATAGTTCTCGAACCCGTAGGGTCCGCACGCTTAAGGTTTTGATGACAGCTATATTATGAGTTTATGAGTTTTGATGTATCAAGTTCGCTCGAGTCCCTATGAGATTACAGACATGACAAGGAGTCTCAAATGGTCGAGACATGAAGACTGATATATTGGAAGCCTATATTTGGATGTCGAAGTGTTCCGTGAAATCGGATTTTACCGAGAACCGGAGGTTACCGAACCCCCAGGGCTTAATGGGCCTACATGGGCCTTAGTGGAGAAGATGAGAGGAGTCAAGCTAGGCCGCGCCGCCCTCCCCTAGTCCGATAGGACAAGGAGAGGGGCGGCGCCTCTTTCCTTCTTCTCTCCTCCTCCTTCCCCTTCTCCTAGTCCAACAGGAAAGGAGGAGTCCTACCTGAGTAGGACTCCCCTGGCGCGCCTCCTAGGCCGGCCGCCCCCTCGCCTCTTTATATACGGGGCAAGGGCACTCTAGATACAACAATTGATCTCTTGATCTATTAGCCGCAGCGGTGCCCCTCCACCATAGTCGCCGATAATATTGTAGTGATGCTTAGGCTGCCCTCGGACGGTAGAACATCAAGATCGCTACCACGCCGTCAGCCGACGGAACTCTTCCCGACATTCGCCGAACGGAGTACGGGATCGCCATCGAGCTGAACGTGCTAGAACTCGGAGGTGCCGAGTTTCTGCTTGATCGGTCGGGCCGTGAAGACGCACGACTACATCAACCGCTGCTTTTTCTAACGCCTGCCGTCTACGAGGTACGTGGATAACAATCTCCTCTCCTTGCTATGCATCACCATGATCTTGCATGTGCGTGAGGATTTTTTGAAATTACTACGCTCCCCAACAAGAAGTGCTTAGCTTTGGGTTCAATCTTGCGTGTCCTTACCCAAAGGATGTAAAGGGTTGTAAGGCATGTATTGTATTGTTGCCATCGAGGATAACAAGATGGGGTTTATATCATATTGCTTGAGTTTATCCTCTACATCATGTCATCTTGCTTAATGCGTTACTCGTTTAAGGCTAGTCCCGTGGGCGAAGCCATGATGGCATAGACAAGGTTGCTTCTTCGTGGACCCTTCAGGTGGAGCCTCCGGACTCAAGGCAGTACATTCTCCGTGGGTTGAAGTCTCCATCAACGTGATTGACGATAGACCACCTATCGGAACCACGAGAAAAAATCTCCGTGTTCCATTATGCTTGCTCTTCTCCACCTCTCATTTACTATTATACGCAATTTACTTCCGCCATAACTCTAAAATTGCATGTGTAGGGTGATACTTGACTTGGTTATCATTGTGAACTTGCTAAGAAACTACTCCAATCAAAAGGCAAAATTTTAAGTTGTCAAGTAGTCTAATCACCCCTCTAGACATACTCCGATCCTACACCGCCAGATCGGCTTTTACGTAGCTTGTCGCACCTCTTCCTTGGCACGATGAGCGTGTCGGGCTCTCACCAATGTTCCTGGAGGGCTGCATTAGCATGAAGAGCGACGAGGAAGACAAGAAAGTCATGCGAAGGTAGATTGGGAGATCCGCCCACCGCCAGCCAGCCGCCCGAACTGGATTACAGCCTGCGGCACGCCAAGACGCCATGGAGAAGAAGGAAAGATCGCCGGAGAGATCCGCCCACTGCCAGTCGGTCCAATCTCGGGACTACAGTTGCAGGCGCCAAATACGCCTCTGCCAAGAAGGAAGAAATAACTCACCTGCTTTCCGCAGTCGGGCGTCCGCTTCAGCCTCGATGTTGCGGCCAAGGCAAGGGCGCTGAGATTATGATATTCTCGCAAAGCCGCAAAGGCAAAGGTTAGTCCTTGAGCTTTCTAGGGAGTTCAACCGCCCGCCAAAGCAGCCCACCCGAACTCGGGATTACATCAGCAGGCCGGCCGCCCCTACCAGAGAAAGATGAAATTAAAAAGAGAAAGGAAACATACCCGGACGGATGTCCGCGACAGCCGACAAGCGCCTGGTGCATTTGAGGGCGCCTCGCGAAAGCAGCTTTGATCGACGCCCAGAGGGCTCGATTCACGGGCCGCGCCCGCGAATTCACCGTGCTGGCGGGCGCTGAGGCCTCGACGCCCAGATTCGCCAACTTGCGCACTGGGCCTCCCGAAGCTAGGCGCCGAAGCCTGTTCTCTCAAGCCGGGCGTGCGCAAGACGGCGACTGAAGAAGCAGCCGCGCCGCATCGCCTCGTAGTCGGAGGATCCTGTCCACCGCTGCTGTTATGCGCTCCTAGACGGAGGCGGAGGCGGCGAGGCGGCGCTGGGTGTCCGAGCCTCAAGCGCTGCCGCCTCCACGAGGGTTTTCGCCGACCTCTCCGCTCCGCCCTGTGAATCCCGTGGCGGCGCCGACGACAACGGAGGGACGAGCATCGCTAATCGGCGACGCGCGACCTTCTCAAGCCGCTGTCGCGGGTAGCCTCGCCTCCTCCAGCCTGGCATTCGGTCATTTCAGCCTCCGCTTCTCCAGCGGTCGCCTCTCTTCGCCGCGCTTCTCCCGCTGTTCCGCCTGCCGCTTCCGGTCGGCGGCGGGATCGACTCCGAGTGTTGGCGGATGTCTCTACCGACCCCATGACAGAGGGGACGGCGGCTCTCTCAAGGGAGAGGGAGCTCCGAGAAGACCGAGGGAAAAATTAAAGAAGACTCGGATAAGATCCAACAAAGAAAATGAAAGAGTAAAAAAGACTCACGCTGAAACTAGTGGCGGCTCTTCACCCCTTCGAAGCGGCGTCTTCTTCGCGCCGCCTCCTCCCGCTATTCGCGGCCGCCTTTGAACTTTCTTCGCTTGCCGCGGCGCACGGCGTGATTTCTTTGCCGACTTGGCCGGAGGGGCCGCCTCGATCGGGCGGCGATACTTACGCCGGCGCCGCCTCGGCCACCGGGCGGTGGCTGATGGCTCGAGGCCGCCGCCTCGCCTTCTTGTCGGCTTCAGCCGCTTTGCCGCCTCAAGTCGGGTCATCGACATCATCGCCCCTGCATCGGGACGAGTCGGGCTCTTCTCATGGCGCGCCTGGGCGCCGAGAGGGACTCTCGCCAAGAAACCAACGATGATTAGAGTCCGGAGTCGGCTGCAAAGAGGATTAAGCTATAGAAGGATGCGACTTACCATTGAGGGGGGTGCGCCAGAGGTCGCTCCTGCCGAACTGCCGCCTCCGTGAACTCGCAAGGCGCGATGGTTCACTGTTCGCCACTCGCGGGCATTTCTTGGTGCTCACTGCCTCGGATCGGCGGCCGCCATCCGATGATGAGGTGAGGCCGCCCTGAGCGGGAGGACTCGCGACCACGGCGCGCTGTAAGATCGGATCCGACGAGGCCTCCGATCGCAGAGAACTCTGAGTCGCGCCACGAGCGGCCTCCGAGGGGACAGCGACTTGGACCGTGGGACCAATGCAAGCCTCGCCACGAGGCTCTGGGTCAAGGGCGGCAATTGGGCCGGCCGGTGGAGATGTTCTTCACGAAGTAAGATTTCTGCCACATCTTCACCGACTTCACCAACGAGATGGGAGGGAAAGGGTCGGCACCTTTGGGAGAAGCCTACTTGATTAGAATTTGCTAGAATACTCTATGTGCTTCACTTATATCTTTTGAGCTTGATAGTTTTTGCTCTAGTGCTTCACTTATATCTTTTAGAGCATGGTGGTGTCTTAATTTTGAAGAAATTACTAGTCTCTCATGCCTCACTTATATCTTTTTGAGAGTCTTTTAGAACAGCATGGTATTTGCTATGGTTTTAAAGTTGGTCCTAGAATGATGAGCATCCAACTTGGGTATAATAAAACTATCATAGAAAATAATTGGATGCTATGATCAAATATGATGCTTGATAATTGTTTTGAGATATGGAGGTAGTGATATTAAAGTCATGCTAGTTGGGTGATTATGAATTTAAAGAATGCTTGTGTTATAGTTTGTGATTCCCGCTGTTTGAGTAATGGGCCACGGGTAGGCCGACCTGACCCGGATCTTTCAAGACATCGGGCAGGCCGCCTCCGCCGAGTCCCACCGGCGACCTTCGAGAGGCCGAGTCCCAGAGGGCGATCCCCAAAAAGCCGAGTCCCAGACGACGACCTTAAAGCAAGCCGACTCATTATGCACTTCCAGAGTGCCGACTATGGGAGTCGGCCCGCGACCTTTCACGAAGATCGATAGGGTACGCCCCGACGTGCCGCCCCTTCTTGCTCACGAGGGGTTGGCATGGCTATAGTGAGCCGGTCGCCGGAGATCTCGGCGAGGCGCAGACGCTGTCATGCCTCCTCGACCAGCCAAAGCAGATAATGCATCGTGCCCACGACGCCGCCCAGACGCCCAGAGATCGCAGGCCACCCGTCAAGGTGAATCGAGACGCAGAGCGCCGAAGACGACTGAGGAGTCGGCCTCCACGGAGTCCGCCACCGCCAGGCCCCCGCAAGCCATAAACCAGATTGACGGGAGTGGCGATGATCGCTCGGGATGACGGCACTGCTGTTACCACCCCATGACCAAGCTCGTCATCGAGTACTTACAAGAGTGGTTGGCCTCGCTGGACCCACCAATGGCGGCCCTGGTTTGGAAGGACGGCGCGTGAGTGTCGACACTGGGGCCACGCCACAGATTATTTTGTACCCCTGGGTAGGCCTATATAAACCCCCTGGGCACCCATGCAAAGGGTTCGCCTTTGATAGAGTTAGACACATAGACAAGGGAAGAGACAGCCTAGCTCCCTTTGCTCTCCCGACAACTCTAGGAGCACCTTTGTAACCATTTCGCCATAGTGACCATGCGGAGACCCCAGAGAGCAGCAAGAGGGGTGTTATCTCCGGAGAGCCCCGGTGGGTAAGATCCCACGGCATGTTCTGGCCCATCCCGCTTTCTGTGCACCAGCGACGTTCTACTCGCCCCACCATGATAAGCCATCCTTGGCATATGTCGCACCCAACCCCGACACCGTAGCATGCACGATGGTGAACCGCTTTGTGATGAAGTTGGAGCACAATTTTATTTATTGATTGTCTTTATAAGTGGCGGTCGGGGACGAGCGATGGTCTTTTCCTACCAATCTATCCCCTAGGAGCATGCGCGTGCTTTTGTTTTTGATGACTTGTAGATTTTGCAACAACTACATGAGTTCTTTTGACTAATGTTGAGTCCATGGATTATATGCACCTCACCCTTCCACCATTGCTAGCCTTGTGCCACTTAACTTTCGCCGGTACCATACACCCACCATATACCTTCCTCAAAACAGCCACCATACCTACCTATTATGGCATTTCCATAGCCATTCTCGAGATATATGCCATGCAACTTTCCACTGCTCCGCTCATATGACACGACATTTTGTCATATTGCTCCTTGCATGATCATGTAGTTGGCATTGTATTTGTGGCAAGGCCACCTTCATAATTTTCATACATGTCGCCTTGATTCATTGCATATCCCTAAGACATCACGGAGGCATTCATATAGAGTCATATCTTGTTCTAGCTTTGAGTTGTAAATTCATAAAAGTGTGATGATCTTCATTATTAGAGCATTGTCCTAGTGAGGAAAGGATGATGAAGACTATGATTCCCCCACAAGTCGGGATGAGACTTCGGACTTTACAAAAAAAGAGAAAGGCCAAAGAAAAAAAAAAAGAAAAAGGCCAAAGAAAAAAAAATGAGAGAAAAAGAGAGAAGGGACAATGCTACTATCTCTTTTTCCACACTTGTGCTTTAAGAGAGCACCATGACCTTCATGATAGAGAGTCTCATATGTTGTCACTTTCATATACTAGTGGGAATTTTTCATTATAGAACTTGGCTTGTATATTCCAATGATGGGCTTTCAAAGTGCCCTAGGTCTTGTGAGCAAGCAAGTTGGATGCACACCCACTTAGTTTCTTTTGTTGAGCTTTCATATATTTATAGCTCTAGTGCATCCGCTGTATGGCAATCTCTACTCACTCACATTGATATCTATTAATGGCATCTCCATAGCCCGCTGATACGCCTAGTTGATGTGAGACTATCTCCTTTTTTTGTCTTCTCCTCAACCACCATTCTATTCCATATAAAGTGCTATGTCCATGGCTCACGCCATGTATTATGCGGAAAGTTGAAAAAGTTTGAGATTATTAAAGTATGAAATTTTCTTGGCTTGTCATCGGGTTGTGCATGATTAAATACTTTGTGTGTCAAGATAGAGCAACAGCCGCACTATATGATTTTGTAGGATAACTTTCTTTGGCCATAGTATTTTGAGAAGACATGATTACTTTGATTAGTATACTTGAAGTATCACCATTTTCATGTTAATATGAACTTTTGTTTTGTATCATTTGGATCTGAACATTCATGCCACAATAAAGAAAATTACGTTGAGAATTATGCTAGGTAGCATTCCACATCAAAAATTTTTTTATCATTTACCTACTCGAGGACGAGCAAGAATTAAGCTTGGGGATGCTTGATACGCTCCAACGTATCTATAATTTTGATTGTTCCATGCTATTATATTACCCTTTGGATGTTTATGGGCTTTATTTTACACATTTATATCATTCTTGGGACTAACCTACTAACCGGAGGCCCAACCCAGACACGTTCTTTTGCCTATTTCAGATTTCAAAGAAAAGGAATATCAAACCGAGTCCAAACGGAATGAAAACTTCGAGCATGATTTTGGAACGAATGATCTAGAGGACTTGGAGTGCAAGTCAAGAAGCAGCCAAAGCTTCCACGAGATAGGAGGGCGCTCCTTATAGGGCGCGCCTTGTCTTGTGGGCCCCTGCATCCATCGACGATTTCTTCCTCCTATATAAGCTTCACGCACTCGAAAACATCCAGGCAAATGAAACACAATTTCCACCACCGTAACCTTCAGATCCATGAGATCCCATCTTGGAGCCATCCCACGCCTCACCGAGGGGGAATCGACCACGGAGGGCTTTACATCAACATCCTTGCCCTGCTGATGAGTTGTGAGTAGTTTACTGCAGCATCTACGGGTCCATAGTTATTAGCTAGATGGCTTCTTTCTTTTTGATCTCAATACAATGTTCTCCCTCTCTTGTGGAGATATTCGATGTAAACTCTTTTTATGGTGTTTGTTTGAGATCCATGAATTGTGGGTTTATGATCAAGTTTATCTATGAATAATATTTGAATCTTCTCTAATTTTTTTATGTATGATTGAGTTATCTTTGAAGTCTCGTCGAATTATCAGTTTGGTTCTGGCCTACTAGATTGATCTTTCTTGCCATGGGAGAAGTGAAGGAAATATGCCCTAGAGGCAATAATAAAGTTATTATTTATTTCCTCATATCATGATAAATGTTTATTATTCATGCTAGAATTGTATTAACGGAAACATGATACATGTGTGAATACATAAACAAACTTAATGTCACTAGTATGCCTCTACTTGACTAGCTAATTAATCAAAGATGCTTATGTTTCCTAACCATAGACATGTGTCGTCATTTGATTAACGGATCACATCATTAGGAGAATGATGTGATTGACTTGACCCATTCCGTTAGCTTAACACTTGATCGCTTAGTATGTTGCTATTGCTTTCATGACTTATACAAGTTCCTATAACTATGAGATTATGCAACTCCCATTTACGGAGGAACACTTTGTGTGCTACCAAACGTCACAACATAACTGGGTGATTATAAAGGAGCTCTATAGGTGTCTCCAAAGGTACATGTTGAGTCAGGATTTCGAGATTAGGTTTTGTCACTCCGATTGCTCGGAGAGGTATCTTCGGGTTCTCTGGTAATGCACATCACTATAAGCCTTGCAAGCAATGCAACTAATGAGTTAGTTATGGAATGATGCATTACGAACGAGTAAAGAGACTTGCCGGTAATGAGATTGAACTAGGTATTAGGATACGGACGATTGAATCTCTAAGCAAGTAACATAACGATGACAAAGGGAACAATGTATGTTGTTATGCGGTTTGACCGATAAAGATATTCATAGAATATGTAGGAGCCAATATGAGCATCCACGTTCCGCTATTGGTTATTGACCGAAACGAGTCTCGGTCATGTTCAGATAGTTCTCGAACCCGTAGGGTCCCGCACGTAAGGTTTCAATGACAATTATATTATGAGTTTATGTGTTTTGATGTCCTGAATTTTGTTTGGAGTGCCGGATGAGATTACGACATGACGAGGAGTCTCGAAATGGTCGAGACATGAAGATTGATATATTGTCACCGGGAAGAAGCCATCAATATGAGGGGAAGGAGGCAGCCACCAACATTTTCCGGGAGGCGGCCCCTTTTCATCTCAAGAACCCAGTTTCACTTATGGATATCCCAAAGCGGTCATCTGGTATTAAACCAACTTAGGCCAAAAGCCTAAGCTTGGGGGAGTACGATTTTCATCGACTTTACATTCATGTTCACACACTAGTCGCGGTGCTCATACTCTTTCATTGTATTATCCATGCTAGTTTAAATTTCTTTTTCTAGTTTTCTTCTTGTGTGTTTGTTAAACCTTAAGAAAAACCAAAAAATTAGTTAGTTTAATTTCCATGCTTGTAGTAGAAATTAAAATGAAAACCCAAAAGATTTCTCATTCTTCTTTTACTTGTTGGGAGCTTTCCTAAATAGTTTTATTTTTCTTTCTTCTTTGGGGGTTGAGAAGACCATATTGAAAATGCTTAGTGGCTCTTTATGCATGATTGTTTATTTATATTTAGAGCCCATATTACTTGTCTTCTCTCTTGAGTTGAATGCTTGCAGATTCCAGTTTAGTCCAATGCACGGCACTCTTATTATTATACACATCGCTGTCGTCAAGTGAAAGGCAATAATGATGATATATGATGGACTTAAGGGATGAGAAAAGTCGGTATGAACTCGACTTCTCTCCTGTTTTTGTAAATATGATGATTCATCGCTCCAGTCAGCTATTATGAAGTAAACATATTTGCAATGACATTTAGAGATTATAGTTACTTGTGCCATGCTTGATTAGCTCTGAGTTATAATGGTTTACCTTATGCCAACATGCTATTAGAATGATTATGATGTGGTATGATGGGATGATATCCTCCTTGAATGTATTATGACTCGACTTGGCACATGTTCACGCATGTAGTTGAATCAAATCAACATAGCCTTCATGATATTTATGTTCATGGTAGATTATACCTACCATGCTTGTACTTGATGTGAATTAATTTTAATGCATGTTTACGATCGTTGTCGCCTCTCAGCTTGGTCGCTTCCCGCCTTTTGCTAGCTTTCACCTTGCATTAAGCGGAATACTGCTTGTGCATCCAAACTCCTTAAACCCCAAAGTTGTTCCATATGAGTCCACTATACCTACCTATATGCGTATTTAGTCATTGCCCAAGTAAATTTGTATGTGCCAAACTCCAAACCTTCAAATGAAATTTGTTTGTATGCTCGAGCAGCTCATGTTTCAACTAGGGCTGCCTATATCTTCCATGCTATGTGGGTTATTCTCAAGAGGAGTGGACTCCGCCTCATTCATTTAGAAAGGCCAGAATCGGATGCCCATCCCATGATCCAAAAAGATCAAACAAATCAAAATAATTAAACAAAACTCCCTGTGTGTTGTATGTTGGAGGCACTCATTGTTTCGAGCAAGCCATGGATTGATGCTTGTTGGTGGTTGGGGAGTATGAACCTTTACCATTCTGTTTGGGAACCGCCTATAATTCATGTAGTATGGAAGATACAACCATCTCATAGTTGTTGCATTGACAAGATAAAGTATGTCGCTCAAAATGTTATTCAATCTCTATTTTAAAATCGAGCTCGCACCTCTACAAATCCTCGCTTCCTCCGAAGGGCCTATCTATTTACTTTTATGTTGTAGTCATCTCCTTCTTATTAAAAGCACTCTGGAGAGCACAATCGTCATTTGCATTCATTATTATTGGTTTATATTGGGTATGACTTGATCGGATCTCTTTTACCATGAATTACAATGTTTAGTCATCCTGATCTTTAAAGGTGCTCAGATTTATGTTTTATGGTCTCGTAAAGGGCTAGCGAGATACCATTTTGTTATATCATGTTATGATTATTTTGAGAAAGTGTTGTCATCCGAGTTTTATTATTATGGCTTGCTAGCTGATTATGTTATTGATATGAGTAATTGTGAGACCTATGTGTTATTGCTAGTATGGTTAGTTCATAATATTTGCTGAAACTTGAATGCTGGCTTTTCATGTTTACAACAACAAGAGCAATAGAGTTTGTAAAAGTTTTTCTTTATCACTTTCAGTTTATCAACTGAATTGCTTGAGGACAAGCAAAGGTTTAAGCTTGGGGGAGTTGATACATCTCCAACGTATCTACTTTTCCAAACACTTTTGCCCTTGTTTTGGACTCTAACTTGCATGATTTGAATGAAACTAACCCGGACTGACGCTGTTTTCTGCAGAACTGCCATGATGTTGTTTTATGTATAGAAAAGAAAAGTTCTCGGAATTTCCTGGAATTCCACGGAGGCACTTTTCAGAATTAATAAGAATTTTGGCGAAAGAATCAAGGCTGGGGCCCACGGCTGTCCACGAGATAGGGCGCCTCTAGGGCGTGCCTCCTATCTCGTGGGCCCCTCGACACCTCCCCGACCTCAACTCCAACTCCATATATACCGCCTCGGGGAGAAAAATAAGGAAAAGTTTCATCGCGTTTACTTATACCTGAGCCGCCGCCAAGCCCTAATCTCTCGAGAGGCTGATCCGAGTCCGCTCGGCTTCAGAGAGGGGATTCGTCACCGTCTCATCATCAACCATCCTCCATCACCAATTTCATGATGCTCACCGCGGCGTGAGTAATTCCATCGTAGGCTTGCTGGACGGTGATGGGTTGGATGAGATTTACCATGTAATCAAGTTAGTTTTGTTAGGGTTTGATCCCTAGTATCCACTATGTTATGAGATTGATGTTGCTATGACTTTGCTATGCCTAATGCTTGTAACTAGGCCCGAAAGCCATGATTTCAGATCTGAACCTATTATGTTTTCATGAATATATGTGTGTTCTTGATCCTATCTTGCAAGTCTATAGTCACCTATTATGTGTTATGATCCGACAACCTCAAGTGACAATAATCGAGATACTTCGTGATGACCGTAGTTTGAGGAGTTCATGTATTCACTATGTGCTAATGCTTTGTTCCGGTTCTCTATTAAAAGGAGGCCTTAATATCCCTTAGTTTCACTAGGACCCCGCCACGGAAGGTAGGACAAAAGATGTCATGCAAGTTCTTTTCCATAAGCACGATGACTATTTACGTAATACATGCATACATTACATTGATGAATTGGAGCTAGTTCTATATCACCCTATGTTATAACTATTGCATGAGGAATCGTGATCCGCATAATTATCCATCATCGATCCATTGCCTACGTAGCTTTTCATATATTGTTCTTCGCTTATTTACTTTTCCGCTACATCATATAACTACTACAAAACCCCAAAAACATTTATCTTTACTTTTGCTACATGCTACTATTATTATCATACCAGCTTTTGCTACTAAACACTTTGTGCAGATACTTAAGTTATCCGTGTGGTTGAATTGAGAACTCAACCGCTAATACTCAAGAATATTCTTTGGCTCCCTTGTGTCGAATCAATAAATTTGGGTTGAATACTCACCCGAAAGTTGTTGCAATCCCCATACATGTGGGTTATCACGGTCTATCTCTTATCATATTTGCTTCTAATCTACTTTTATTTATCGCCTTTACTTTTTGCATCTATATTATAAAATACCAAAATATATTTATCTTATCATACTATCTTTACTAGATCTCACTTTCGAAGTGGCTCGTGAAGGGATGACAACCCCTTTATTGCGCTGGTTGCAAGTTCTTTGTTTGTTTGTGTAGGTGCGTGACTTTTGAGGAGCCTCCACCTGATTGATACCTTGGTTCTCAAAACTGAGGGAAATACTTACGCTACTATTGCTGATCACCCTCCTCTTCGAGGAAAACCAACGCAAGCTCAAGACATAGCAGCCCTTCCCTCGCCCCTCGGTGTCCCTCCTCCGCCAAGATTGTGTCAGACCCATCTATCCCCATCTTAAGCACCGTGGTGGTGCTGGGTGATTTGGCTCACTCACTTGGTTTTCTCAGACACCGCGACATCCGCGGTGGGGCAGAGGCGTGCCTCAGACATGGCGCGGTAGCGGCTCCACGCTGGAGGCGGCGATTCTGGATGGAGCAGACAAGCTCATGGGCGACGGCTCCATTAAGCGGGCGGCGCGACTCCCAAGCTGGAGGCGGATGGGCGGCGCGGAGCGAGACCTCCGCCTAGCCTGTCGGGCGCGAGCCCGCCGAGCGTGGAGATGCTCAGAGGCGTGGCCATTCTTCGGCCGATCGCGCCAGGTGGCGGACTCCTCTCCTCCTCCTCCTCCCCGGATCGCATCGGCCGACCGTAGTGCTAATGGGGAGCAGCACGCTGGTCTCGCACGGGTGGGGGAGGGCTGGTCTGGGAGCGCTCGCCGATGGCCGGATGGCGACCGGTCTCTACAACTGGAGAACAAGGCACAAGGGTGAGAAAGGAAGTGGGGCCTAACATCTCGAAGTTATCGCCTAAATGTGGTCGCCGACATTACCAGGTCGGCCGCAAGTTTCCGCCAAAGTGGTTTATGCGAAAGAGGAGGGTCACACATCCAAGCAAGCCTGCCACGCCAATCTAAGCCTCGAATTGGTGATGTATTGTTTTGGCATTAAGGAGATGGTCTTCACATGCTCGAGGGAGGGTTGAGGAGGAGGAGGTGATCCCCTAAGGATGCTTCCTTGGTTATCACCAAGGGAGGTTACGGTGGAGTCACCGAGGGATGACCTCAATGACATGTGGGAGGCTGAATGGGACCGAAGATTCATCAGTCCGAAGAACTGCTTTCGTAGTCTACCCATCGGCAATGCACATTAAGGATGAGCAAGAAGAGTGGAACTTTCACTCTACCAATCAACGATCACAAGGTCAAGTGGGAGAACCACTGTGGGACCGCAAGCTACTTGGCTGCAGGAATCCTATTGCAGGAGCATATGCGACGCTCAATGTTTGGCTAGCTCAATATGATGACTACTTGATAGTTTAGTGCACTATGCTTAAACGGCTTAGAATCGAATTCAAAGACGTTTAAAAGTCATGGACCATATGAGATGTTCCAGAGTTGAACTTAATATTTCAAGCAAATACCCGAGTTGAGAGATATGAAGTCTTCAAAGTTCTACATCTAAAAGATGGAGGAGAATCGTCAACTAGTGAGCAAGTTCTTAGATTGTTTGAGTACTACAATCGCTTGAATCAAGGGAGTTAATCTTCCGATAAGATAGTGATTGGCGAGTTCTTCAGTCACCATCACCAAGTTAGTGGAACTTCATGATGAACTATAATGCAAGGGATGACGAAAATGATTCCCAAGCTCTTTGTGATGTTGAAATCGACGAAGGTAGAAATCAAGAAAGAGCATCAAGTGTTGATGATTGACAAGACCACTAGTTTGAAGAAAAGGGCAAATGGAAAGAAAGGGAAACTTCAAGTAGAATGGCAACAAGGTGTCACTCCCGGAAGAAGACCAAAGCTAGACCAAAGCCTAAACTGAAAGTGCTTACAATCGCAAAGGAAATTGTCACCGAAGCGAAATGCCCTAAATATTTGGTGGATAAGAAGGATGGCAAAGTGAACAAGGGTATATTTGATATACGTGTTTGATGGGTGCCGTATTAGTGTTTATAGTAACCTCGAGTATTTGATACTTGTTCGGTTAAGATTAGTAACTCAAACAGGAGTTACATAATAAACAAAGACTAGTTGAGGGAAGTGACGATGAGTGTTGGAAATAGTTCCAAGATTGATATGATCATCATCACACACTCCCTATATTTTCGAGATTAGTGTTAAACCTAAATAAATGTTATTTAGCGCTTATGCTGAGCAAGAATATGATTTGATCATGTTTATTAAGATACGGTTATTCATTTGAAGTTAAAGAATAATTGTTATTCTGTTATACATGAATAAGACCTTCATGGTTATACACCCAATGAAAGTAGTTTGTTGGATCTCGATTGTAGTGATACACATATTCATAATATTGATTCCAAAAGATGCAAAGTTAATAATGATAGTGCAACTTATTTGTGGCACTACCGCTTGGGTCATATCGTAAAGCGATGAAGAAACTCCATAAAGATGGATTTTCGAATCACTTGGTTATGAATCATTTGATGCTTAGTAACCGTGCCTTTTGGGCAAGATGACTAAAACTCCGCTTCTCGAACAATGGAACAAGCTACCGACTTATTCAAATAATACATACCGATGTATGCAATCCAATGAGTGGTGATGCTCGTGGCAAGTATCGCTATTTTCCGACCTTCATAAGATGATTTGAGCAGATATGGGTATATCTACTTGATGAAACATAAGTCCGAAATAGTTGAAAGGTTCAAAGAATTTCAGAGTGAAGTGAAAAATCATCGTAATAAGAAAATAAAGTTTTCGTGATCTGATCATGAGACGAATATTTGAGTTACGAGTTTGGTCTTCAATTAAAACAGGTGGAATAGTTTCACAGCTCACGCCACCGAACACCACAACGTTATGGTGTGTCCGAACGTCAGAATCAAGACTTTATTGGATATGGTGCGATCTATCATGTCTTTTACCGATTTACCACTATTGTTTTGGGGTTATGCATTAGAGACAGCTTGCATTCACATTAAAAGGGCACCATCTAAATGCGTTGAGACGACACCATATGAACTGTGGTTTAGCAAGAAACCCAAGTTGTCGCTTTCTAAAGTTTGGGGCTGTAATGCTTATGTGAAAAAGTTTCATCTTGATAAGCTCAAACCTAAATTGGAGAAGTGCGCTTCATAGAATACCCAAAGGAAATCATGTACACCTTCTATCACAGATCCAAGGCAAGATATTCGCGTTAAAATGGATCCTTTCTAGAGAAGGAGTTTCTCTAAAGAAGTGAGGAGGAAAGTAGAACTTGATGAGGTATTGTACCTGCTCCTTATTGGAAAGTAGTTCATCACAAGAACTGATTCCTATGACAACTACACCAATCAGCGAGGAAGCTAATGATAATGATCATGAAACTTCAGATCAAGTTACTACCGAACCTCGAGGTCTACTAGAGTAAGGTCCGCACTGAGTGGTACGGTAATCCTATTCGAAGTCATGTTACTTGACCATGGTGAACCTACGAACTATGAGGAAGCGATGATGAGCCCAGATTCGCAAAATGGCTTGAGGCCATGAAATCTGAGATGGGATCCATGTATGAGAACAAAGTGTGGACTTTGGTGGAGTGCTGATGATCGGCAATCCATATTGTATAAATGGATCTTCAAGAGGAAGATGATGTTGATAGTAGTGTTACTATCTACAAAGCTAGACTTGTCGAAAAAGGTTTTTGACAAAGTTCAAGGTGTTGAATACAATGAGATTTTCTCACTCAGACGATGCTTAAAAGTCCGTCCGAATCATGTTAGCAATTGCCACATTTTATGAGATTTGGCAAATGGATGTTGAGGTAGTCCTCGACTAGGGGTGTCCTGGACAGCCGGACTATCATCATCCGCCGCACTCCAAGACTACGAAGATACAAGATTGAAGACTCCGCCCCGTGTCCAGATGGGACTTTCCTTAGCGCCGAAGGCAAGCTTGGCGACACGGATATGTAGATCTCCTACCATTGTAATCGACTTGGTAATCCTAGCCATCTCCGTGTCTATATAAACCGGAGGGCTTTAGTCCGAGGGACACAACATACATTACAACAATCATACCATAGGCTAGCTTTAGGGTTTAGCCTCCTTGATCTCTTGGTAGATCCACTCTTGTACTACCCATATCATCAATATTAATCAAGCAGGACGAAGGGTTTTACCTCCATCAAGAGGGCCCGAACCTGGGTAAAACATCGTGTCCCTTGTCTCATGTTACCATCCGCTTAGACGCACAGCTCGGGACCCCTACTCCGAGATCCGCCGGTTTTGATACACCGACATTGGTGCTTTCATTGAGAGTTCCTATGTGTCGCCACCGATAGGCTCGATGGCATCTTCAATCAACAACGCCTGTCCAGCCGAGACTTTTCTCCTCGACAGATCTTCAGATTCGGCGTCTTCGATCATCGCGGCTAATTCACTTGGCCATCCGGAGCAGATCGAAGCTATGCCCCGCCATCGTCGATTCGAAGCCTAAACTTCACGGCCGACATCCACCGGACTTGATCTTCGACGGCTCTGCTTACGCCTAGCGCCACAGATCACAGTGGGCATGATCTAGCTCGCACGTAACAAAGGCTTTTGGTGGTCGACAAGAATCCGCCTCGCCCTTAGTCCGAGCCGATCGCCTCGATCGAGGACCGTGGTTGGACACCGCCTGGGCTGCAACCTCACGGCGATGGAGCCGAACACTAGCCTTGTCCTCGCGAACTGTGGATTCGAGGTGCCGGACCTTTGACCGACCTCGACGCCCGCCAATCGAATCCGATCACGCCGTTATGGAATTCACCGCCGACATCTTCCAACACTCACCCTTTGGCGACATCCTAAATTCGCTAAAACATCTCTCGCTATTCCGAGAACCTCGCCGATTATGGCTGATGGTTGGGATGCGACGACGAAGAAATTCAAGTCCTCCCACCACCCACTTTATAGCCATCGCGACAATCTAATGTACATGCTAGACTATGACCAAGACATCGATGGTATGGACGACGATGTCGGAGACGATCAAAACCAGCGTCGCAGGAATCGAAGACCACCCCAACACATGACGATATATGGTGGATACCCCAAAAGGAAGTGACGACAAGGAACAACGGGCGCGCAAAGGATAATCCCACCGATAACAACCAAAGCGGCGACACAAGCCGCCTCTAAGACCCGTGATCGACAAAGACAATATTCCTAATGGCCCAAATGCTAGAGCAGGCAAACCAAGGACGCATTTAACGGCAACCAAGCAACCGTCAATGTAACTAATCGGATAATCAATCCAATCCTCACAAACCAACATCCGACAACCTCACACCGACATACTATCGAACACAAAACCTTCACTAAGACTCGCTGCCACCGCAAGAAGCTCAAGAAGGAAAAAGGAAGCTCAAAGCAGCGAAGACATACTCAGAGCGAGGTGGAGCAAAGTGCTCAAAACCGCATAAATACGACAATGGCCATTAATCAAAGAGCTATCCAAGCGCAAGCTACCGCCAGAATTTGACGAGGAAGCCATAGAGCCCCCACGCTTAAAAAACAAAGAGGGTACCATGCGGATAGACGCACTGATGATAGGCCCAAATCTACAAGCGCGCCGCACATAAGCTGACTCATAACCTTGGGAAAACAGATGGCCCAGCCAGTCCATTTACGGCCAAAAAGAGGGCCCTCAGAAGCAACACAACACGCCAAGTGTTCAAGACAACGACACATCCAATATAGGGCGCCAAGACACCCACTATGTTTCACTAATGAGGTGCTGGATCATGAATTCCCAGCAGGTTTAAACCCATAAACATAGAGGCTTACGACGGAACAATGCACTCGAGTCTGGATAGAGGATTATCTATTACACATACACATGGCTAGAGGAGATGATCTCCACGCCATAAAAATATTTACCCTCAAGCTCAAAGGGCCAGCCTGGCATTGGCTCAAAAGCTCCGTAAAACATCTGGAAGTTGGGAAGATCTTGAGGACGCCTTAGAGCAAATTTTCAAGGACTTATGTCCTCCCGATGCGATGATCTAAGTCATATAACTCAATAGCCCGGAGAGTCAAGCATGCAATTTCGAACAGGTTCCTTACTAAAAGAACCAAATAGTTCCTTTCCTGACACCAAGCCTTAGCAGCTTTTAAACACAACGTCCGAGACTAATGGTCACTGCACACCTCGCCAAGAGAAGCCGAGGACAATGTCCGCGCTAACAAGCCTCATGACCCACTTCGCAAGGGAGAGGATAGTGCTAGCAAGACGCAGCACTAGCGACCCAAGTACATCCGAGATCGAGATGGAACGGAAAATCACTACAGTAAAAGAGCAACGCCGAATAAAGAGAAAAGCCCAAAGAGCACGCTACCAATGCCGGATTCAAAAGCTCGTGACCAAACAACAAAACACCGCTCTAAGGATAACAAAGGATGCGCTATCCAACTTAAACAAGATTTTGGGTCGGATATGTCAAATCCACAAGACTCTAAGGCCGCAAACCACACCCACTGCCGGAGTAATGGGCCACGGGCAGCTGACCCGGACCCGTGATCTTTCAAGACATTGGGGCAGGCACGCCTCTAGCCGAATCTCAAGCAAGCACCTCCGAGAGGCCGAAGTCCATGGCCACACTTCAGAGAGGCCGAGTCCCACCGGCGACCTTCAGAGAGGCCGAGTCCCACCGGCGATCTCCGAGAAGCCGAGTCCCGGCGACGACTTTAAAGCAAGCCAACTCCCGGCTTATGACCTTCCAGAGTGCCGATTATGGAGTCGGCCCATGACATTTCACGAAGACCGATGCGGGTACGGCCCGACGTGGCTGTCCTTCCGCCACGAGGGATCGGATGGCTACAAAGTGAGTCAGATCGCTGGAGAACTCGGCGAGGCGCGGCATCGTGCCATGCCTCCCCGACCAAAGCCACGTAGCGTGATGTACTTTGCCCACGCATTTACACTAGACGCCCAGAGATCGCAGGGCCACCGCTCGGATGAATGAAAGACGCCAGAGCGCCAGAAGACGCCTCAGGAGTCGGCCTCGAGTCGGGCCGCTCACGCTCAGGCCCCACAAGCCATAAACCAGATTGATGGGGAGGCGACAGGATCGCCGACAGACGGCGAGCACTGCTGCCACAACCCCATGACCAAGCTCACACATCGAGCGCCAAGATGTTGTCCGGCCTGTCTGTGGACCCAACAATGCTGGCCCGTGGTCTGCGGAAGGACAATGCATGAGAGATGACGGCCGGGTCCACGCCACGCGACATTATCTAGGACCTCGGGGTAGGCCTATATAACCCCCTGGGCACCCATGCAAACAGCCTCGCCCTTGAGAGAGTTAGACACAAAGACTGTGGAGGAGAGAACTAGCTTGGCTCCTCCTCCGCCCCGACACAGCTCTAGGAGCACCATTGTGGCCACTCGCCATAGTGACCATGCGGAGACCCCGCAGAGCAGCAGAGGGGTGTTATCTTCCGAGAGCCCCGGTGGGTAAGATTCGCCAGCATGTTCACGACTCATCCTGCTTCAGTGCACCGCGACGCTCTACTCGCCCTCACCATGATAAGCCATCCTTGGCATATGTCGCCCCAACCCCGACACCCATCGAGATTGTTGGGTTTTCAAACAGTCCGCCGACTAAACACCAAACACAAGGCTCGACGCCAAGCTTAAGATGATAAACCCCACCACAGAAAGCACCGAAAACAAAAGAATTTCCCACAAGAGGTCAAAGCAGAATTCACTTCATGTGATAATACGAAAAGCAAGTGGCACCTCGTTAAAATGGGTCTCGACGGTCCAACCCAATGAACATAGAGATTGGACATTAAAACCAACTGTGACACTCCAAAATTTTATTTGGTTTTTAGCAAAACATTGCTGGTTTTTTCTTTCTTTAAGAAAGGCCTTTATTTTTTTTTTTTCAGAAAAAGGCTATTCTCTTTAACTTCTTTTCTTTGGCAAGTTTGTCATCTCTGCTTTTCTTCTTCAAAACCTTAGGTTTGATCCTTTAAATATTCCCTCTGTTGTTTCCTTCCAAAATTGATTTTTGGAGTTTATCTTCTTTCATATTTCAAAGAAAAGATTTAGGGTCACCTTTCTTTTCTTAACCATCCATGACTCAGATTTTACCCATGTGGTAAAACCACTCCAAAACCTCCTCTCCTCCTTGCCAAGAACTTAAGTTCACTATCCCAACTCATCCAAACAAGTTTTGGATTTTATTTGAATTAATTCTTCTCTCAAATCTTTTCTCGATAATTATTTTGAGCCTCTAACCATTTACAAAGCAAGTGTTCCTTTTCTTGTGAGTTTTGATCTCAAACCAACTCACTGCTAGTCCTTTGTACTCACAACCCAGACCATCTTGATCCACTCATCTTCTTTTCAAATTTTTCAAACTACACCTCTAAGTTTGGACCAGATTTGCCAAATTTGGTGAAATTCATACCTACACTCCTCCAAAATTCCACCAAAATCAGGCAGCCCATCGACATTGAGGAGCCACTCCACCAAAAATCAGCCCAAGGAAAAATTCCTACAAGCCGTAATCATTCGTCAACACCGGGCGGCATCGCTCAAACACCGCAGAAATTCGTTTGCGGTCATTTTTCATCCGGCAGCCAACAAGGGTATCAGGTTTTGGCACGTTGTTCGCCGCTCGCTCTTGTCCGCAGCCTTGCACGCACGCTGGCGCTTCTCCGCCGGAGCACCTCGCCGCTGTGCCGGCGTGTCCCACGGCGTAACGCCACCCGGGCGCTAACGGAGACAAGATCGCCCGCAACGCCGCTTCGCCGCCTATTGCTTCTCGCTCTCCGCGGGCCTCATGCACGCCAAAGACACCTGCTGCACTCGCTGCCTGGGTTCGCAAGCATGTAGGCGCGCTCGCCACGACGCGTTCAAGATCGTCCTGCTTCAACTCCACTCAGAAGTTAAACTCGACGCCATTGCACCAAATCAGCTCTGTGGCAACAACGATAACGCCCAACTCCTAAACACTTGCCCAGCCATCGCCCGCCAGAATCCTCGCCGGACTTATCCTGTCAGGCAACCGCCGTCGCTTATAAAAGAGACCCCGAGTCCCTCTCGAGCACGCACGCCACTACACTCCACCTACACCTCACCAGTGCCACTAGGAGGACCTCGAGGAGGTCTCCTCCCAACTCCGCCGCCTGCTCCGCCTGGCTCCAAATGATTCGCTGCAGGAGGCCGCCTCCGGCGCCCTAACTCCGCCCAACTTCCTCTCTAGCTACCATATCCCTAACCCTCACAATTTGATCATTGCAGCCCTCCGGTGAGCTTCATCTCGCCTCGAATCGCGTTCACGAGCAGAGCTACTGCCGACGTGGTGCTCGGCCACTCACCACCACCACCAACCGACGCGAATGGCACTCAACACGCCTGGTACTCCGATCACCCTACTCGCTGGATCGCCACGCACCATCAGCGTTTCGGCGCCAACGAGCCCCGACGCTTCTTTCAATTTGAACTCGACGTGGGACCCGCCACGTCTCTCTGCTCGCTTTTAAACGAATCGCTTTCTGAAAACGCCTTTTGCCGTAATACGCTTTCCTCCGAGCCTGTATTCTAATCAAACGTTTTCTGTTTTGCAATAAAACCCGAAGTTTTTTATTACGATGGGTCCCCGGACAAAACCCTTAACTTTTTATCGGCATAT
>JAHHZJ010001714.1:0-33526 GCA_021437245.1 Aegilops speltoides
GGCCCTCCTTCCATTTTAGCGGTCTAATCCCCGAAACCCTGATTTCTCCTCGCGCCCGCCCGGGCGCGTCCGCCCGCGCCGGACCGTCCGCCGGACCGTCGCTCCGACCAATCGTCTGCCACGTCGGCGCCGCCGCCCTCCTCCTCCCTCACGCGCCGCCACGTCGCCTGCCCGCGCCCTCTCTCTCGCCCCCGGCCCGCCCGAGCCGCCAGGCGGGCAAACGACGCCCCGCCGCCGCCCTGCCCGTGCTACCGCGTTCGCTCTGCGGGCCGCGCCGCGTCTCCGGCGCCCGTGCCTCTCCCCGTCGCCCGGCATGGCCGCGCCGCCCGCCTGCGAGCCCACCGCGACGCCGCCCCAGCGGGCGGCTTCGCCGCCCGCGCCGTCCTTCCTCGCCCGGCGTCACACTTTCGCCGCGCCTCTCCCCGCCCGCGCCGCCTTAGCTTCGCCGTTCGCTGCCTCCGTGAGATCGACGCAGGAGCGCCCGATCCGTCCATCGGTGCTTTGTCGGCCTTTGGCGCTGACCGCTCCTCGCGGGCAGGCACGCCGCCGCTGTCCCTGCTGGCGGCGAGGAACCGCTCTGCCGTCGGCCGTCGTGGGCCCTGGCCCATCACCACGTGGGCAGCGGCCCGGCTAGCTCCGCCCTCACGGCCGGCTTCCTCTCCCTAACGGGCCAAGCCCGGGGTGGCGAACCCGCCTCTCCTGTGCACTTTAGCCCACTCGAGATTGAGCCCGCGTTCATTTTTCCATTCTGCGAATTTTTCTATTTATCCGATTACTCGCAGTTTCTGATTGGCCCCTAAACTTCATGCATTTAATAACTCAATTGGTGCATCGGTTAAAATAAGTTATATATGTAAAATGCTTAGAATTTTATCTAGTTTCACAATATCCCATTTTCATCCATGTTTAAAATGTTTAAAATGTTGTTTGATTAAATTTGCTTAAATGCCATGCTAAAATGATTTAATTCATAACTAAATAACTTGTAGCTCGGTTTAAATGTTCTTTATATGTATTTGGGTGGAAAAATGCCTAGATTAACATGGTGCACTCATCTTGCATGTTTAACAACTCTAAAATATGCTTTAGGGCAGAACAGTACCTAATCCATAAATATGCACATGGGGTTTTCGGACTTGTTGTTTGTTGTTTGGCCTCATTTAAACTTGCCTAGTTAGGTAGTTTTATGATTCACCCTTGCCATGTTAATCAACATTTAATATTGTTGGGTATCCTAGCGAGAGCGAACTAAATAATTGATGTGGTGTTTAATCAATATGCAACTCGTTGCATATTGAGCTCCACTAATTGTAGTGTTGTTTGCTTGCACTTTGCCATGCCATGCCTCATTAAACCGGACATGCATCATACTTGGTTGTGCATCATGCCATGTTTATGTGAGGTTGTTTACTATATTGTTTGCTTCTTTCCGGTTTGCTTCTCGTTAGCCGGTTTCGTTGGAGTTGTGAGGATCCGTTCGATCTCGTCCGTTTGTCTTCTTCATGGAATCGTTCTTCTTCCTTGCGGGATCCCGAGCAAGATGATCATACCCTCGAAATCACTACTATCTTTGCTATGCTAGTTTGCTCGCTCTTTTGCTATGCCAATGCTCGATGCCTACCATTTGCTTGTCGGCCTCCCAAATTGCCATGTCAAACCTCTAACCTTTGACACCTCTCCTATGCAAACCGTTGTTTGGCTATGTTACCCTTTGCTCAGCCCTCTTATAAGCGTTGTTAGTTGCAGGTGAAGATTGAAGTTTGTTCCTTGTTGGAACATGAAGATGTTGTTCCTTGTTGGAACATGTTTACTTGTTGGGATATCACAATATATCTTATTTAATTAATGCATCTATATACTTGGTAAAGGGTGGAAGGCTCGGCCTTATGCACAGTGTTTTGTTCCACTCTTGCCGCCTAGTTTCCGTCATATCGGTGTTATGTTCCCGGTTTTGCGTCCTTACGGTTGGGCTATTATGGGAACCTTGACGTTCGCCTTAAGTAAAGCTTCTCCAGCAATGCCCAACATTGGTTTTACCATTCGCCTCACCTAGCCTTTTTTCCTTGGGTTACAGACTCAAGGGTCATCTTTATTTAACCCCGGGCGGTGCTCTCTCGAGTGTTGGTCCGAAACGGAACACTGGCAGGCCCCTCGAAACTTGAGGTTGGTTTTACTCGTAGCTAGTCTCATCCGAGTGTGCCGAAAGAGATATGCGGCTCCTATCGGGATTGTCGGCATTGGTGATGTTGCTGGTTTAGTTTTACCATTGTCGAAATGTCTTGTTGTACGGGATACAGTGCGATCGGAGTGTCTTGGGTGAGGTCTATTCCTCCGTTGACCGTGAGCTTGTCATGGGCTAAGTTGGGACACCCTGCGGTTTGATCTTTGGCCGTGCCGCGGTTATGGTGGATGGGAATTTGTTAACGTCCGGTTGTAGAAGACACAAGTTGACCTTAATTAAAATACATCAACGCGTGTGTAACCGTGATGGTCTTTTTCCGTGGTCAGGAAGTGAACACTGATGTTGGAGTTATGCTTGGCGTAGGTTGCTATAGGATCACTTCTTGATCATACTTTTATCGACCGTGCTTTGCCTTCTCTTCTCGCTCTCATTTGCGTATGTTAGCCACCATATATGCTAGTAAACTGCTGCAGCTCCACCTCATGCCTTTACCTTACCCATAAGCTTAAATAGTCTTGATCTGGCGGGTGCGAATTCTTTGAGTCCCGTGGCTCACTAGATACTTCAAAACCGGTTTGCGGTGCCTATGTTACCGGCGGTGGCGCAACAAGCTCAAGGAGGGCTCGATGAAGATCTTGCCCTTTGTGTTGTTTCGTTCTAGTTGATCGATAGTGGAGCCAGGTTGGGTCGTCGAGTCCTAGCATTTTGGGGTTCTTCTTTTATTTTGGTTCCGTAGTGGGACCTTGATTGTATCTGGATGATGTAATGCTTTATTCATGTAATTGTGTGAAGTGGCGATTGTAAGCCAACTGTATCTCTTTCCTTATGTATTACATGGGTTGTGTGAAGATTACCTCACTTGCGACATTGCTTTCAATGCGGTTATGCCTCTAAGTCGTGCTTGACCGTGGGAGATATAGCCGCATCGGTAATTCAAGTTGGTAATCGAGCCTTCCCCGACCTTAGGGCCTTTGCGATGATCGTTTTTAGTGGCGAGTTGTGTCTAGAAAAATGTTTTGAGTCATTTAGGATTATATATCGGAGAGTTTAGGAATTCTTTTTACTCCCAGTCCTTGACCTTACGGTGAGGTATCGGCGTAAGTTTTGACTCTTCTCTTCTCAAATTTCACTAAAAATTTTTTTAGGATCGGGTATCTTGGAATCGTTCGATGGTTTTATGATGACAACATTGTCTTGGTGCCTCCTGTCATTTAGGGTTGTGGCGGTGTCGGGAGTTGAGCTCCGAGGTGTTGTTGTCATAATTTTATCGTTCGATTCGGAATACACAGTTTAGTCTTGGCAACGCCGAAAATCTCTTTTATCACGGTTGTTGGTGAGATAACCCCGTAACCCGATCTTGAGGTAGTCAGGAGTATTGCCATGACTTATATAACGGATGCTTTTGAAGGTTGAGGTAAGCGATTTCGAAGGTTTCTTGGTTATGTGTTGACGGATGGATGGATGTAGGGATTGTTAGTTTGGTGAGATATATTGCTCCTGTATCCCACACCAGTTGCATAACGAAAGTTTCGGGAGTTTATAGGTGGGAATTCAAGTAGCTCTTAGGATATCTTTCCGACGGATGTATGATATGAAATTGGGGTTCGGCGTCTAGTGGTCCGCCTATTCACGGTTGGTTTCACGATGGTCTCGTTGTGTCTTAAGAGTCCTTGGCTATGCCGACTCGGGGGCGCTTATGTCATCATGTGCACCCTTGTACATGATGGTGTCTTTGTCTGATTGAGCCGTGTAGGCCCCCACGAACCGGACGTAATCTCTATCATATGTTTGTTCCGGCTTATACGCAAGCCGATCCTTTGTTTTGTTTTGAGTTGTGGTATTGAGTTGCTTCAATGTCAAGTGTTGATTCCATACCTTTCGAAATGGTGTTCTCCTCGATGTGAATACCAATCCTTCTCGACAATCGAGATTGTCATGTCAATCCTGTTTAACCCGTGTTTCTCTTCAAGTGGATCCCATCATTTTACCCATCCGCAAGGTCAATTCTAAGTTTTCTCAGCGGTGTTTCTTTCGTTCATCCAAAGTTCTCTTTGTTTTCCCCCCTCCACCCTTTTTCTTCAAGGACACAGATTTCTTAATCAAGTATCCATTTATTCATGTGAAGTTTCTCCATTCTTTTTATCAATGTTCTTACCGGTGGTTCTCAAGAAGATGTTCTACTAGTTCATCATCCTCAGTTCTCTTTTCTTCTCGGTGGATTCAAGTCAAGTTTTGATCATACCTTTTTCCTCATTTCAATGTCTTCTCATACCGGTGCACCTCATTATCATTCTACTTCTAGCTATTTGTTATTCGGATGCTCAAGTTATCTCGAAGATTTGTGTTTCCATTCTTAATCCGTTCAAGCCATTTCGGGTTGTTATCTCTTTCAAGCCATTTAATTCACCGGTGCAATCTCTCTTTAATATCATTCTCAGCGGTGTTCTTTTGAGTGGGCCCTAACCCACAGTCTTTTCGAGGATCTTACGACTCTTCTATTTTCCCGAGCTATCCTAAATTCTTCTCCAAGTTTGGCGTAAGAATGAGTTATCATCGATCAAATGCTTTTATCCAAGATCTTTCAAATTCTTTTCATAGTTGGCTCAACCTCTTCGCTTTTGATTCTTCGGTGTGCCTCAATAATTCTTGGTGGTGTTTCGTTGTCATTCTCATCATTTGAAGACCGAAGAAGAGTTTCGTTAATCTTGCTCTATTCTCTTCAAGATTCATGGTGCTAGCTTGTTGCCATCCTCTCATAATTGTTTTCGATTGTGAGAATCTTTTCACCATCAAGAGCATTTTAGGAGTCTTCGGTTCCATTCTTTGAAGCCCATCATCTTAGTATTATTTATTCAAGCTTTTAGCCTCGTTCTCCAAATCATACCGGTGCATCATTCAAGTATTCTCTAATCAACTCGTGATCTATTCGTTCATTTGTATCCAAATACCCTCAAGTATCTTCTTTCATTTTAATTCTTCGGTGATTTGTGCATTTGCTACGTTCAATTTCAATTCTTCGGTGGTTCTTTCAATTTCTCTTCCTTCGTTATCATATCAATTCATTTGTTGTTCCAATCTTCTTGGTGGTTCGTTGAAGACCTTCTCAAGTTTTGATATATCTCTTTTAATCCTTTCTCACGAGAATAAGTAGTATGCCAAATCCGTTGATTGTCATCAATTTAATTGGTGAAGGATCATATAACATAATTCTTATTCGGTTTCATCCAAGTGATTAATCCTTTCCTTGAGAGTTTGTTAGGAGGAATAAATTCTCGGTTTCATTTGTTTCATTTTCTCTTTTCCGGAGTTCCAAGCTCTAATTATCACGGAGATCCATCTAAATCATTGCAAGATTCACCTTGTGTTTTCAATTTCTCTTTCTTTTCATCATTTTATTACGGGAGTTCTTCATGGAGTTTCTTCATGGTGGTTCATCAAGGATTCTCTTCATTCTTCAATTGTTCTTCAAGATTTCTCTCGAACTTATGATCCATAAGCTATACTCAAAATTAAACATGGTGCTTAACACTTGTTTTGTTTGAAAGCTCAAGTATTCTTCATCTTGCATTCCAAGTGCAATTCCTTCTATCTTATCTTTTGAGATGGTGTTATGTCACTCTTGACAATTTCCTTCATGTTTCATGATTCATATGTTGTCAAGAATGAGGTATTCTAAATCCATCTTTTTCTCTTCGCTCAAGAGATCTTTTGACCAATCAACTTCTTCGTTGGAGTTATCTTGTGTCATATTTCACCTAAAGCCTTTCCTTAGGGATGTTGCTATTTTGGTGCTTATTAATGACCCAAGTTATCTCTTCCATCTTGATGGAACAAGATTTCATCTCTTTGTTAATCTCAAGCAATTGTTTCCGTTAGTGGCGGTTATCACCTCAGCATGTTGAGATGTTTCCATAAGCCCACAACAAGCTTGTGCTTCTCGTTGTTGATTTTCCAACAACTCCGTTCAATTCTTCTTCCAAGGATGCTTTCCAAATTCAATTGTGGCGAAAGATGTCATTTTCTTTTCCATTCTTTATTCCAGCGGTCTATCTTCTATTCTTTCATTACGGAGCATTGTGATGTTGCTCTTTCACTCATCATATCGAATTGTGAGGATCATGTTCTTCATGCTTATCCAATTCTTAGGAGTGTTGTATCATCTCTTCAATATCTTTTCATCTCATCAAGTTTTCTTCTCTTTTCTGCGATCTTGTCCAAATTCAGCCATCCTTGTTCCTTGGCTATCTCATTATACCGAGTGGTCATATTCTTTTAGTTAGTAAACTTTTGATTCATGTCTTTGCAACCTTCAAGTTCTCGTAATGTTCCTTGTTCTTTTTTTTCTAACAGTTATGCAATCTCATTCATCTGTTGTACCTTTCTTTTAAATTGCTCAACCTCTCAAGGTTCGTGGTTTCACTCGTTAGTCGAAGCAACTTAGTTTTACCTCTTCTCTTCCTCTTCGTTTTCCCTCGGTGCCATTCTAGATCTCGGGGCGAGATCCTCTCATAGTGGTGGAGTGTTATAACACCCGGATCCGATCGCGGTGTCGTGATTATCGCCTTCGTTGCCATGTCATTTGCTTGCGTGTTGCATTTGCCATGTCATCATTTGCATTTTATCATGTCATCATGTCATGCATTTCATTTGCATGTTACGCCTCATGCATCCGAGCCTTTTCCGTTGTCCGTTTTCGTCAAAACTCCTATGTCCCCGGCGTCCTTCTTCTCTCCTGTTGTGGCGGGTATTAAACTTTCTCGGAATGGCGAGGTTTGCCAGCGGCCTTGGTTTAACGGTGAACCGCTGTCCAGTTTAAATGCCATTTGGAGGCGTTTGATACTCCAGCAGTTAGCAGGTAACCCATAAAGCCTTCTTTTATTGCAGCCCAACCCCTTCAAAAGTGGCCCAAAACCCACAAACTCCTCCATGCTCTCGCTCGTTTGATCACGATCGTGTGGTAACTCACCTCATTTGGACTCTCCTAGCTCCCTCTACCTATAGGCCCTCCCTTCCATTTTGCGGTCTAATCCCGAAACCCTAGCAATTCCTCCTCGGCGCGGAGCGTCCGCCAGCGCCCGGCGGAACCGTCCTTGGGACCGTCGCTCCGACCAATCCCGTCTGCGCGTCGTGCCGCCGCCTCCCTCACTCATCAGCGCCGCCACGTCGCCCGGCCGCGCCTCTCTCTCGCCGCGGCCAGCGCCGAAACCGCCGGGCAGGGCGAACCGCCCAGCGCCGCCCGTAATGCCGTGCTTGCTTACTTTCGCCGGGCGCGCCGCCGTCTCCGGCGCGTGCCTCTCCTTCCGTCGCCCGGCATGGCAGCGCCCCGCTCATGCTGCGGAACTGCCTGCGCCTTACTTTCCGCCAGGCGAACCGCGCCCGCCGCCGTCGCCCTTCCGGCCTCGCTTTGCCGCCCTTCTCCTCTCCGCCCAGCCGCGCCGCCTCTGCTTCGCCGTTACGCGCCTCGGCCGATCCGGCGAGCGCCCGGATCCGTCCATCCCGTCGCTGTCCGGCCCGCTGGCGCCAGCCCGCTCCTCGCCGGGCAGCGGCAACCGCCCTTGTATGCTCCTTTCGGGAAGCGGCGAGGAACCTCCGCCCGTCGGCCGTCGTGGGCCGTGGCCGCATCCACCACGTGGCAGCGGCCGACTAGCTCCGCCCCACGATGGCTTCCTCTCTAACGGGCCAAGCCAGTGGCAGAACCCGCCCTCTCTGTGCTTTAGCCCACCGAGATTCGGCCCGCGTTCATTTTTTTTCCATGCAATTTTTCTATTTATCGATTAGCTGCTGATTTCTGATTGGCCCAAACTTCATGCATTTAATAACTCACAATTGGTGCATCGGATTAAAATAAGTTATATATGTAAAATGCTTAGAATTTTATCTAGTTTCACAATATCCCATTTTCATCCATGTTTAAAATGTTTAAAATGTTGTTTGATTAAATTTGCTTAAATGCCATGCTAAAATGATTTAATTCATAACTAAATAACCGTAGCTCGGATTTAAATGTTCTTTATATGTATTTGGGGTGGAAAAATGCCTAGATTAACATGGTGCACTCATCTTGCATGTTTAACAACTCTAAAATATGCTTTAGGGCAGAACAGTACCTAATCCATAAATATGCACATGGGTTTAGGACTTGTTGTTTGTTGTTTCGGCCTCATTTAAACTTGCCTAGTTAGGTAGTTTTGTTATGATTCACCTTGCCATGTTAATCAACATTTAATATTGTTGGGTAGCCTAAGCGAGGCGAACTAAATAATTGATGTGGTGTTTAGTCAATATGCAACTCGTTGCATATTGAGCTCCACTAATTTGTAGTGTTGTTTGCTTGCACTTTGCCATGCCATGCCTCATTAAACGGACATGCATCATACTTGGTTGTGCATCATGCCATGTTTATGTGAGGTTGTTTACTATATTGTTTGCTTCTTTCGGTTTGCTTCTCGTTAGCCGGTTTGTTCGGAGTTGTGAGATCCGATTAAATCTCGTCCGTTTGTCTTCTTCATGGAATCGTTCTTCTTCCTTGCGGGATCCCAGGCAAGATGATCATACCCTCGAAATCACTACTATCTTTATGCTAGTTTGCTCGCTCTTTTGCTATGCCAATGCTATGATGCCTACCATTTGCTTGTCGGCCTCCCAAATTGCCATGTCAACCTCTAACCTTTGACACCTCTCCTATGCAAACCGTTGTTTGGCTATGTTACCGCTTTTTCGGCCCCCTTCTATAGCGTTGTTAGTTGCGGTGAAGATTGAAGTTTGTTCCTTGTTGGAACATGAAGATGTTGTTCCTTGTTGGAACATGTTTACTTGTTGGGATATCACAATATATCTTATTTAATTAATGCATCTATATACTTGGTAAAGGGTGGAAGGCTCGGCCTTATGCAGTGTGTTTTGTTCCACTCTTGCCGCCCTAGTTTCCGTCATATCGGTGTTATGTTCCCGGATTTTGCGTCCCTTACGGTTGGGCTATTATAGGAACCCCTTACGATTCGCCTTAAGTAAAGCTTCTCGGCAATGCCCAACATTGGTTTTACCATTAGCCTCACCTAGCCTTTTTTCCCTTGGGTTCTGCAGGACTCAAGGGTCATCTTTATTCCCCGGGCGGTGCTCCTCTGAGTGTTGGTCGAACCGAGGCTGGGGGCCTCGAAACTTGAGGTTGGTTTTACTCGTAGCTAGTCTCATCTGAGTGTGCTGAGAAAGAGATGTGCGCTCCTACTCGGTTGTCGGCACATTGAGGCGGTGTTCTTGGTTTAGTTTTACCACTGTCGAAATGTCTTGTTGTACGGGATACGAGTCGTCGGATGTCTTGGGTGGAGGTCTATTCCTCCGTTGGCCGTGAGAGCTTGTCATGGGCTAAGTTGGGACACCCACGGGGATTTGATCTTTGAAAGCCGTGCCCTTGATTTATGGGAGATGGGAATTTGTTAACGTCGGTTGTAGAAGACACGAAGTTGACCTTAATTAAAATACATCAACCGGTGTGTAACGTGATGGTCTTTTCGGTGGTCGGGAAGTGAACACGGTGTTGGAGTTATGCTTGGCGTGAGGTTGCTATAGGATCACTTCTTGATCATACTTTTATCGACCGTGCTTTGCCTTCTCTTCTCGCTCTCATTTGCGTATGTTAGCCACCATATATGCTGAGTAAACTGCTGCAGCTCCACCTCATGCCTTTACCTTACCCATAAGCTTAAATAGTCTTGATCTCGCGGGTGCGAGATTCTTTGAAGTCCCGTGGCTCACTAGATACTTCAAAACCAGTTTGCGAGTGCCTATGTTACTGCGGCGGTGGCGCAAACCAAGCTCAAGGAGGAGCTCGATGAAGATCTTGCCCTTTGTGTTGTTTTTCGTTCTAGTTGATCGATAGTGGAGCCCGGTGGGGTCGATCAGTCCTTTAATAGCATTTGGGGTTCTTCTTTTATTTTGGTTCCGTAGTCGGACCTTGATTATCTGGATGATGTAATGCTTTATTCATGTAATTGTGTGAAGTGGCGATTGTAAGCCAACTATGTATCTCTTTCCTTATGTATTACATGGGTTGTGTGAAGATTACCTCACTTGCGACATTGCTTTCAATGCGGTTATGCCTCTAAGTCGGTAGCCCGACACGTGGGAGATATACGCATCGAGGCGTTACACACGCACATCTCGTCGTTTCTCCTTAGTAGTGCATCCTTTGAGAGGAGGATTAGATGGTTGTCTGTAAGAAGAAAGAGGGGCGAGGAGGAACCCTCATGCAACCATACATCTTTTAGGTTTCGAATGACCTGGGTGAAAGAAAAAAAAAGGTATGTGGAGTGCGAATAGGGTGAACCATACTATGGACCTTTTACTGCGGTGTGCCTCAGTGCAAGGTATTTTAAGTGTTGTAGTTATGTGCGCGGTACATATGTCGCAACCTTATGGGCGGCGTGCGGCGAACTATTGAGTCCGGGTCCAGGGCTATCTCCGTGAGTGTGGACGGACTCTTTTTCGATGAACTGCTCGGCATAAAACTGTGGCATACGTGGTGCAGGTATTTTAAGCTTCAAATAAGCTTAGTGCGGGATCGCATTAAAGCAGGCGAGAGCGGTTAAGTCGCGCAATGCATGATAGCCCTGTGTAAAGGCGATGTCAAAGATCGGTTCTTTGCTCTGAAGTTGTCTTGAAAGGTAGTGTTCTGGCCTTGATTCTTGATGGTTGATGCCCATTTTGCGGACGATGTCTTGATAGATCAAGTTGAGACTGTTGCCGCCGTCCATAAGGACTCTAGTGAGATGGTATCCGTCAATGATAGGATCGAGTACGAGGCGGCGAAACCCCAGCGGATATTGCTTGGTGATCCCGCAATCAAAAGTGATCGGACGGTGACCATGGATTGAACTTTGGGGCGACAGGCTCTCGATGTAGATGTCCTTAGTGCGTGCTTGCGCTCCTTTTGGGTATGTGAATGGCGGGGCTCATGTTCATTGTTTTTTCCTTGAAGCGCTTTTGACCCCGGTGTTGGTGTGAGGCTCATCATCGTCCTTGCTTGGAGGTCCCTTCCCCTTGTGTTCGGTATCTAACTTACAAGCCTATTTAAAAACCCAACAATTTCTGTTGGTGTGGTTGGCGAGCTTATCGAGTGCCATGGATCGACAAGGCCTCTTGAGGATTTTGTCCAAATTGGATGGGTGTACCTATTACCTTTGAAAAGTTTATTCATTTGACCGGGTGGCGCCTCGGGTGGTGGAAAGTGTCAACTAGTTTGAGTCATCTAGGTTGGCCGGGCTAGTTTTATCGTCCCAAGACGAGCAGGCAATGTAAAAATGAAGAAAATTGTTTTAATTTGGATGGGCCAATAACATAAGTGCAAGGCAGGCCCTATAGCGGTAGCCCAAGCGAGTGCCTCCATATCGATCGACAACAAGAAACATACCAATTCATTCGCTCGACCTCGATCTGGTTTGCTCCTAACCTAGCCGTCGTTGGACAGACGACATAGCACTTCCTCGCGCCCTCGTTGGAGGGTGGTCACCGAACTTCAAGCGAAGGGAAGGACAAGAAGATGAAGATCAACCACAGGTGTAGCCTACGTGGGAGGGCAGCGGCGCACACGGGCATGGCATCGAGCTTGCGCAAACGAACGATCCGACTTGCAAGAGCAGCATGCGCATAGCGGCAGTACATCACATCCTGTTTATATCTAATTCAAATGTTCAATTTCTAGCCAATAGTTAAACACGACAATGTTGTAAAACTGCTTGTATGTAGAATCTATGAGAACATGAAACCAATTTACGCTTATTTTATAACTCCCCAATCAATCTTGGTAATTGAATCGATGTATCTAATCAAGTTTCCGATGCAAACATACAAGCTCATGTTGTTCTTGAGCACGAAGTGTCTAATGAGCAATTTGCTAATGAAGGATTTGATGCAAACATTTTATGCTCGATGATGAACATATAGTGTCTAATGGGGATCTAATGCAAGCATTTTGGAAGCTCCCATTGAAGGATTGGTGTCTATGATGATTTGTTATGTTGAGAGAGACATAGAGATTTGCAGGCATTGATGGCAAGCAAATTATAGTACATTTTCATGGCTTGAGAAAGTCGAGGCCATCTACGGAAAGTCCTGTGTCATGACAACGTAGCATAAATACTTTTCTAATATGTTGTTTGAAACTATTGGCATACTTGTGTAGGATAGATATATTGATATGCAGTTTGCGCACTAGTTATAGGTGCAATTACACTTTGATATTTTCAGCCAGACAACGAATAATTCAAGCAGGTACAGACCATATTTTTAGTCCTTGTACACCATGTTGCATTTGTTTTGTTTTGGTTCTTGCATCATTCAATGTTTGTGTCTGAACTACTTTGGATCATTAGCTGGTTTTCAAAGTGCATGTAGCTTCAAATTTCTCAAGTTATGTTGATTTCGGAGTGCGGTGCCTTCGTATTTTTAAGTTAAATTTTAGCCTAGTAACTTGAATTCATGGATCCGCCACTACACACAAATCATACATGCATGCTAATCTGAATTAAATGAAATCGCGAGGACTTCACGCTAGCTCATTGTACAAGCTCACTTTGCAGCTCTTGCGCTTTGGATGTTCCATGTACAAGTCCATGTTACCACTTGCTTGGATGTGCGCCTTGTGCTCCATCCCCTCGCATTTTTGACAGCAATGGTTGATCAAATAAGAGGAATCGACATTGCTGTTGTCTTGGAGGAAGATACTTACAAGGTTATCTGGTGTGCGGGATGTGTGCAGATCCCATGCACCGTCATGCTTCGCTAAAAATGGTTTTGCTTGTTTGGATGATATCTCGGAAAATAAGAGTTAAAGTCGAGTTGCATAGGCGTGTAAGCTAAGAGAAGTGAAAGGATATCCAAACATCATGAGAATAGTGCACAAGGGTGATGTCGGATACCTACCGGGCGGCGTTTGGGCATGCTCGCCTAGCTAGTCTTGGTCGATTCAAAGCCGTTGAGGGTGATCTTGGTGGCTGTTGGAAATATGCCCTAGAGGCAATAATAAATGGTTATTATTATATTTGTTTGTTCGTGATAGCATGTCTATTATTCATGCTATAACTATATTATCTGGAAATCGTAATACGTGTGAATCGTGAGACCACAACATGTCCCTAGTAAGCCTCTAGTTGACTAGCTCGTTGATCAACAGATAGTCATGGTTTCTCGACTATGGGCATTGGATGTCGTTGATAAAGGATCACATCATTAGGAGAATGATGTGATGGACAAGACAATCCTAAGCATAGCTCAAAGATCGTGTAGTTCATTTAGCTAGAGCTTTTCCAAGTGTCAAGTATCATTTCCTTAGACCATGAGATTGTGCAACTCCGGATACGTAGTAGTGCATTGGGTGTGCCAGCGTCTGGCGTAAGCGGGTGGATATAAAGGTGCACTACGGGTATCTCCGAAAGTGTCATTGGGTTGGCACAAATCGGGGCGGGATTTGTCACTCCGTATGGCGGAGAGGTATCTGGCCACTTTCGGTAATGCATCATCATAATGAGCTCAATTTGACCAAGTGTGCAGTCACGGGATCATGCATTATAGTGCGAGTAAAGTGACTTGCGGTAATGAGGTGAGGCGGTATTGGGATCTGTTCGAGTCGGGCAAATAGCATCTGCGATTGACAAAGGGAATTGTATAAGGGATTGATTGAATCCTCGACATCGTGGTTCATCCGATGAGATAATCGAGGAGCATGTGGAGCCAACATGGGTATCCAGATCGGTGTTGGTTATTGACCGGAGAGCATCTCGGACATATGCATGTCTCCCGAACGTAGGGTCTACACATAAGGTTCGGTGGCCTAGGGTTATAGAGACATGAATATAGTAACCGAAAGTTTTTGGTCTCGTATGAGATCCTAGCGTCACGAGGAGTTAGGAATGGTCGGGAGGTGAAGAATTATATATAGGAAGTGTTGTTTGACCGCCGGGAAAGTTTTGGGGTCATGATATTGTCTGAGACCACGGAAGGGTCCGAGGTCCACGGTGGGGCCACCTATCGGGCCCATGGGCTGAAGTGGGAGGAACCAGCCTGATGGGCTGGTGTGCCCCTGGGCCCCCGTCTAGGGTTGGGAACCCTAGTGGAGGCGCCTCCACTGCCTTGGGGGCAAGGCTCCCCCTTGGCCGCCCCTAGGAGATCCCATCTCTAGGGGCGCCTGGGACCCTATATAAGAGGGAGGAGGGCACCCTTGCACTTGCGCTCCTTTCCCTTGCTACACCTCTCCCTCCCTTGACAGCTTGGCGAAGCCTGCAGGATCCTCTGCATCCACCACCACGCCCGTGATGTTGGATCTTCATCAACCTCTCCTTCCCCTTTGTGTGGATCAAGAGGAGGCGTCCTGCTTGACCGTCGTGTGTTGAGCGGAGAGTCCGTCCGTTAAGCGCTAGGATCTCCGGTGATTTGGATCACGGCAGTCAACTCCTCAACCCCATTCTCTTGAATGCTTCCCTCCGATCTACAAGGGTATGTAGATGCACTCCTCTCTCTCGTTGCTGGGCGAACTCCTAGATTGATCTTCGTGAGCGTAGGAAATTTTTTATTTTATGCAAGCGTTTAGCAGTGGCATCATGAGCTAGGTCTATCGTAGTTCTCTTTGCCGAGTAGAACACAATTTGTTGTGGGCGTAGATGTTGACAACTTTCTTGCCACTACTAGTCTAATTTTGCTTGGCTGTACCATGGGATAGGCGGCCGGACCGACCTTACGTGCGCTAACGTGAGAGCGGTTCCACCGGTGACATGCACTAGTTGCATAAGGTGGCTGGGTCTGTCTCTCCCACTTTAGTTGGGCGGATTCGATGAAAAGGGTCCTTATGAAGGGTAAATAGAAGTTGGCAAATCACGTTGTGGCTTTAACGTTAGGTAAGCGTTCTTGCTAGATCACCTATAGAAGCCGTAAAACTTGCAACAACAATTAGAGGACATCTAACTTGTTTTTTGCAAGTGTTTTGTGATGTGATATGGCCAAAGGATGTGATGAATGATATATGTGATGTATGAGATGATCATGTTCTTGTAATAGGAATCACGATGCATGTCGATGAGTATGACAGGCGAGAATATAGGAGTTGTCTTTATTTTTTGTATGACCTGCGTGTCATTGAAGAGCGCCATGTAAATTACTTTACTTTTGCTAAATCGTTAGCCATAAAGTAGAAGTAGTCGTTGGTGACAACTTCATGAAGACACGATGATGGAGATCATGATGATGGAGATCATGGTGTCATGCCGTGTAAAGATGATCATGGCGCCCGAAGATGGAGATCAAAGGAGCAATATGATATTGGCCATATCATGTCACTATTTGATTGCATGTGATGTTTATCATGTTTTTCATCTTGTTTACTTAGACGTATTAGTAAATAAGATGATCCTCATAATAATTTCAAGAAAAGTGTTCCCCCTAATGCACGTTCGAAGGTTCGTTGTTTGAAGCACCGTGATGATCGGGTGTGATAGATCCTAACGTTCGAATACAGCGGGTGTAAGCCAGATTACACATAATACACTTAGGTTAACAGCGAGCCTAGCATGTGCAGACATGGCCTCGGAACATGGAAGACGAAAGGTCGAACATGAGTCGTATAGAATCGATCAACATGAAGATGTTCACGATGATGACTAGTCCGTCTCACGTGATGATCGGACACGGGCTAGTTGACTCGGATCATGGATCACTTAGATGACTAGAGGATGTCTATCGGGTGGGAGTTCATTGTTTTGATTAGATGAACTTAATTATTATGAACTTAGTCTAAAATCTTTGCAATATGTCTTGTAGATCAAATGGCCCGCTAATGTTGCCCTCAACTTCGCGCGTTCCTAGAAAACCAAGCTGAAAGCGATGGCGAACTATCTGATTTGGGTCCGGAACTTGAGATCATCCTCATAGCTGCCAGAAGGCATATGTCCAAGATGCGCTAGGTGAAGCACCCATTTTCGACAACTCAAGGCGTTATGAGCGCTGGCGATCGTAGTGATGATTACTCCCTGGTTCATTGCGGCATGCTTTACTGACAGAACCGGGGCTCCAAAAGCGTTTTGAGCGCACCGGAGCATATGATATGTTCAAGAGCTGAGAATGGTTTCCAAGCTCACGCCGGGTTGAGATATATGAAGTCTCCGACAAGTTCTATAGTTGTAAGATGGAGAGAATGGTTACGTCGTGACACATACTCAAAATATGGGCCCTCCTTCCATTTTAGCGGTCTAATCCCCGAAACCCTGATTTCTCCTCGCGCCCGCCCGGGCGCGTCCGCCCGCGCCGGACCGTCCGCCGGACCGTCGCTCCGACCAATCGTCTGCCACGTCGGCGCCGCCGCCCTCCTCCTCCCTCACGCGCCGCCACGTCGCCTGCCCGCGCCCTCTCTCTCGCCCCCGGCCCGCCCGAGCCGCCAGGCGGGCAAACGACGCCCCGCCGCCGCCCTGCCCGTGCTACCGCGTTCGCTCTGCGGGCCGCGCCGCGTCTCCGGCGCCCGTGCCTCTCCCCGTCGCCCGGCATGGCCGCGCCGCCCGCCTGCGAGCCCACCGCGACGCCGCCCCAGCGGGCGGCTTCGCCGCCCGCGCCGTCCTTCCTCGCCCGGCGTCACACTTTCGCCGCGCCTCTCCCCGCCCGCGCCGCCTTAGCTTCGCCGTTCGCTGCCTCCGTGAGATCGACGCAGGAGCGCCCGATCCGTCCATCGGTGCTTTGTCGGCCTTTGGCGCTGACCGCTCCTCGCGGGCAGGCACGCCGCCGCTGTCCCTGCTGGCGGCGAGGAACCGCTCTGCCGTCGGCCGTCGTGGGCCCTGGCCCATCACCACGTGGGCAGCGGCCCGGCTAGCTCCGCCCTCACGGCCGGCTTCCTCTCCCTAACGGGCCAAGCCCGGGGTGGCGAACCCGCCTCTCCTGTGCACTTTAGCCCACTCGAGATTGAGCCCGCGTTCATTTTTCCATTCTGCGAATTTTTCTATTTATCCGATTACTCGCAGTTTCTGATTGGCCCCTAAACTTCATGCATTTAATAACTCAATTGGTGCATCGGTTAAAATAAGTTATATATGTAAAATGCTTAGAATTTTATCTAGTTTCACAATATCCCATTTTCATCCATGTTTAAAATGTTTAAAATGTTGTTTGATTAAATTTGCTTAAATGCCATGCTAAAATGATTTAATTCATAACTAAATAACTTGTAGCTCGGTTTAAATGTTCTTTATATGTATTTGGGTGGAAAAATGCCTAGATTAACATGGTGCACTCATCTTGCATGTTTAACAACTCTAAAATATGCTTTAGGGCAGAACAGTACCTAATCCATAAATATGCACATGGGGTTTTCGGACTTGTTGTTTGTTGTTTGGCCTCATTTAAACTTGCCTAGTTAGGTAGTTTTATGATTCACCCTTGCCATGTTAATCAACATTTAATATTGTTGGGTATCCTAGCGAGAGCGAACTAAATAATTGATGTGGTGTTTAATCAATATGCAACTCGTTGCATATTGAGCTCCACTAATTGTAGTGTTGTTTGCTTGCACTTTGCCATGCCATGCCTCATTAAACCGGACATGCATCATACTTGGTTGTGCATCATGCCATGTTTATGTGAGGTTGTTTACTATATTGTTTGCTTCTTTCCGGTTTGCTTCTCGTTAGCCGGTTTCGTTGGAGTTGTGAGGATCCGTTCGATCTCGTCCGTTTGTCTTCTTCATGGAATCGTTCTTCTTCCTTGCGGGATCCCGAGCAAGATGATCATACCCTCGAAATCACTACTATCTTTGCTATGCTAGTTTGCTCGCTCTTTTGCTATGCCAATGCTCGATGCCTACCATTTGCTTGTCGGCCTCCCAAATTGCCATGTCAAACCTCTAACCTTTGACACCTCTCCTATGCAAACCGTTGTTTGGCTATGTTACCCTTTGCTCAGCCCTCTTATAAGCGTTGTTAGTTGCAGGTGAAGATTGAAGTTTGTTCCTTGTTGGAACATGAAGATGTTGTTCCTTGTTGGAACATGTTTACTTGTTGGGATATCACAATATATCTTATTTAATTAATGCATCTATATACTTGGTAAAGGGTGGAAGGCTCGGCCTTATGCACAGTGTTTTGTTCCACTCTTGCCGCCTAGTTTCCGTCATATCGGTGTTATGTTCCCGGTTTTGCGTCCTTACGGTTGGGCTATTATGGGAACCTTGACGTTCGCCTTAAGTAAAGCTTCTCCAGCAATGCCCAACATTGGTTTTACCATTCGCCTCACCTAGCCTTTTTTCCTTGGGTTACAGACTCAAGGGTCATCTTTATTTAACCCCGGGCGGTGCTCTCTCGAGTGTTGGTCCGAAACGGAACACTGGCAGGCCCCTCGAAACTTGAGGTTGGTTTTACTCGTAGCTAGTCTCATCCGAGTGTGCCGAAAGAGATATGCGGCTCCTATCGGGATTGTCGGCATTGGTGATGTTGCTGGTTTAGTTTTACCATTGTCGAAATGTCTTGTTGTACGGGATACAGTGCGATCGGAGTGTCTTGGGTGAGGTCTATTCCTCCGTTGACCGTGAGCTTGTCATGGGCTAAGTTGGGACACCCTGCGGTTTGATCTTTGGCCGTGCCGCGGTTATGGTGGATGGGAATTTGTTAACGTCCGGTTGTAGAAGACACAAGTTGACCTTAATTAAAATACATCAACGCGTGTGTAACCGTGATGGTCTTTTTCCGTGGTCAGGAAGTGAACACTGATGTTGGAGTTATGCTTGGCGTAGGTTGCTATAGGATCACTTCTTGATCATACTTTTATCGACCGTGCTTTGCCTTCTCTTCTCGCTCTCATTTGCGTATGTTAGCCACCATATATGCTAGTAAACTGCTGCAGCTCCACCTCATGCCTTTACCTTACCCATAAGCTTAAATAGTCTTGATCTGGCGGGTGCGAATTCTTTGAGTCCCGTGGCTCACTAGATACTTCAAAACCGGTTTGCGGTGCCTATGTTACCGGCGGTGGCGCAACAAGCTCAAGGAGGGCTCGATGAAGATCTTGCCCTTTGTGTTGTTTCGTTCTAGTTGATCGATAGTGGAGCCAGGTTGGGTCGTCGAGTCCTAGCATTTTGGGGTTCTTCTTTTATTTTGGTTCCGTAGTGGGACCTTGATTGTATCTGGATGATGTAATGCTTTATTCATGTAATTGTGTGAAGTGGCGATTGTAAGCCAACTGTATCTCTTTCCTTATGTATTACATGGGTTGTGTGAAGATTACCTCACTTGCGACATTGCTTTCAATGCGGTTATGCCTCTAAGTCGTGCTTGACCGTGGGAGATATAGCCGCATCGGTAATTCAAGTTGGTAATCGAGCCTTCCCCGACCTTAGGGCCTTTGCGATGATCGTTTTTAGTGGCGAGTTGTGTCTAGAAAAATGTTTTGAGTCATTTAGGATTATATATCGGAGAGTTTAGGAATTCTTTTTACTCCCAGTCCTTGACCTTACGGTGAGGTATCGGCGTAAGTTTTGACTCTTCTCTTCTCAAATTTCACTAAAAATTTTTTTAGGATCGGGTATCTTGGAATCGTTCGATGGTTTTATGATGACAACATTGTCTTGGTGCCTCCTGTCATTTAGGGTTGTGGCGGTGTCGGGAGTTGAGCTCCGAGGTGTTGTTGTCATAATTTTATCGTTCGATTCGGAATACACAGTTTAGTCTTGGCAACGCCGAAAATCTCTTTTATCACGGTTGTTGGTGAGATAACCCCGTAACCCGATCTTGAGGTAGTCAGGAGTATTGCCATGACTTATATAACGGATGCTTTTGAAGGTTGAGGTAAGCGATTTCGAAGGTTTCTTGGTTATGTGTTGACGGATGGATGGATGTAGGGATTGTTAGTTTGGTGAGATATATTGCTCCTGTATCCCACACCAGTTGCATAACGAAAGTTTCGGGAGTTTATAGGTGGGAATTCAAGTAGCTCTTAGGATATCTTTCCGACGGATGTATGATATGAAATTGGGGTTCGGCGTCTAGTGGTCCGCCTATTCACGGTTGGTTTCACGATGGTCTCGTTGTGTCTTAAGAGTCCTTGGCTATGCCGACTCGGGGGCGCTTATGTCATCATGTGCACCCTTGTACATGATGGTGTCTTTGTCTGATTGAGCCGTGTAGGCCCCCACGAACCGGACGTAATCTCTATCATATGTTTGTTCCGGCTTATACGCAAGCCGATCCTTTGTTTTGTTTTGAGTTGTGGTATTGAGTTGCTTCAATGTCAAGTGTTGATTCCATACCTTTCGAAATGGTGTTCTCCTCGATGTGAATACCAATCCTTCTCGACAATCGAGATTGTCATGTCAATCCTGTTTAACCCGTGTTTCTCTTCAAGTGGATCCCATCATTTTACCCATCCGCAAGGTCAATTCTAAGTTTTCTCAGCGGTGTTTCTTTCGTTCATCCAAAGTTCTCTTTGTTTTCCCCCCTCCACCCTTTTTCTTCAAGGACACAGATTTCTTAATCAAGTATCCATTTATTCATGTGAAGTTTCTCCATTCTTTTTATCAATGTTCTTACCGGTGGTTCTCAAGAAGATGTTCTACTAGTTCATCATCCTCAGTTCTCTTTTCTTCTCGGTGGATTCAAGTCAAGTTTTGATCATACCTTTTTCCTCATTTCAATGTCTTCTCATACCGGTGCACCTCATTATCATTCTACTTCTAGCTATTTGTTATTCGGATGCTCAAGTTATCTCGAAGATTTGTGTTTCCATTCTTAATCCGTTCAAGCCATTTCGGGTTGTTATCTCTTTCAAGCCATTTAATTCACCGGTGCAATCTCTCTTTAATATCATTCTCAGCGGTGTTCTTTTGAGTGGGCCCTAACCCACAGTCTTTTCGAGGATCTTACGACTCTTCTATTTTCCCGAGCTATCCTAAATTCTTCTCCAAGTTTGGCGTAAGAATGAGTTATCATCGATCAAATGCTTTTATCCAAGATCTTTCAAATTCTTTTCATAGTTGGCTCAACCTCTTCGCTTTTGATTCTTCGGTGTGCCTCAATAATTCTTGGTGGTGTTTCGTTGTCATTCTCATCATTTGAAGACCGAAGAAGAGTTTCGTTAATCTTGCTCTATTCTCTTCAAGATTCATGGTGCTAGCTTGTTGCCATCCTCTCATAATTGTTTTCGATTGTGAGAATCTTTTCACCATCAAGAGCATTTTAGGAGTCTTCGGTTCCATTCTTTGAAGCCCATCATCTTAGTATTATTTATTCAAGCTTTTAGCCTCGTTCTCCAAATCATACCGGTGCATCATTCAAGTATTCTCTAATCAACTCGTGATCTATTCGTTCATTTGTATCCAAATACCCTCAAGTATCTTCTTTCATTTTAATTCTTCGGTGATTTGTGCATTTGCTACGTTCAATTTCAATTCTTCGGTGGTTCTTTCAATTTCTCTTCCTTCGTTATCATATCAATTCATTTGTTGTTCCAATCTTCTTGGTGGTTCGTTGAAGACCTTCTCAAGTTTTGATATATCTCTTTTAATCCTTTCTCACGAGAATAAGTAGTATGCCAAATCCGTTGATTGTCATCAATTTAATTGGTGAAGGATCATATAACATAATTCTTATTCGGTTTCATCCAAGTGATTAATCCTTTCCTTGAGAGTTTGTTAGGAGGAATAAATTCTCGGTTTCATTTGTTTCATTTTCTCTTTTCCGGAGTTCCAAGCTCTAATTATCACGGAGATCCATCTAAATCATTGCAAGATTCACCTTGTGTTTTCAATTTCTCTTTCTTTTCATCATTTTATTACGGGAGTTCTTCATGGAGTTTCTTCATGGTGGTTCATCAAGGATTCTCTTCATTCTTCAATTGTTCTTCAAGATTTCTCTCGAACTTATGATCCATAAGCTATACTCAAAATTAAACATGGTGCTTAACACTTGTTTTGTTTGAAAGCTCAAGTATTCTTCATCTTGCATTCCAAGTGCAATTCCTTCTATCTTATCTTTTGAGATGGTGTTATGTCACTCTTGACAATTTCCTTCATGTTTCATGATTCATATGTTGTCAAGAATGAGGTATTCTAAATCCATCTTTTTCTCTTCGCTCAAGAGATCTTTTGACCAATCAACTTCTTCGTTGGAGTTATCTTGTGTCATATTTCACCTAAAGCCTTTCCTTAGGGATGTTGCTATTTTGGTGCTTATTAATGACCCAAGTTATCTCTTCCATCTTGATGGAACAAGATTTCATCTCTTTGTTAATCTCAAGCAATTGTTTCCGTTAGTGGCGGTTATCACCTCAGCATGTTGAGATGTTTCCATAAGCCCACAACAAGCTTGTGCTTCTCGTTGTTGATTTTCCAACAACTCCGTTCAATTCTTCTTCCAAGGATGCTTTCCAAATTCAATTGTGGCGAAAGATGTCATTTTCTTTTCCATTCTTTATTCCAGCGGTCTATCTTCTATTCTTTCATTACGGAGCATTGTGATGTTGCTCTTTCACTCATCATATCGAATTGTGAGGATCATGTTCTTCATGCTTATCCAATTCTTAGGAGTGTTGTATCATCTCTTCAATATCTTTTCATCTCATCAAGTTTTCTTCTCTTTTCTGCGATCTTGTCCAAATTCAGCCATCCTTGTTCCTTGGCTATCTCATTATACCGAGTGGTCATATTCTTTTAGTTAGTAAACTTTTGATTCATGTCTTTGCAACCTTCAAGTTCTCGTAATGTTCCTTGTTCTTTTTTTTCTAACAGTTATGCAATCTCATTCATCTGTTGTACCTTTCTTTTAAATTGCTCAACCTCTCAAGGTTCGTGGTTTCACTCGTTAGTCGAAGCAACTTAGTTTTACCTCTTCTCTTCCTCTTCGTTTTCCCTCGGTGCCATTCTAGATCTCGGGGCGAGATCCTCTCATAGTGGTGGAGTGTTATAACACCCGGATCCGATCGCGGTGTCGTGATTATCGCCTTCGTTGCCATGTCATTTGCTTGCGTGTTGCATTTGCCATGTCATCATTTGCATTTTATCATGTCATCATGTCATGCATTTCATTTGCATGTTACGCCTCATGCATCCGAGCCTTTTCCGTTGTCCGTTTTCGTCAAAACTCCTATGTCCCCGGCGTCCTTCTTCTCTCCTGTTGTGGCGGGTATTAAACTTTCTCGGAATGGCGAGGTTTGCCAGCGGCCTTGGTTTAACGGTGAACCGCTGTCCAGTTTAAATGCCATTTGGAGGCGTTTGATACTCCAGCAGTTAGCAGGTAACCCATAAAGCCTTCTTTTATTGCAGCCCAACCCCTTCAAAAGTGGCCCAAAACCCACAAACTCCTCCATGCTCTCGCTCGTTTGATCACGATCGTGTGGTAACTCACCTCATTTGGACTCTCCTAGCTCCCTCTACCTATAGGCCCTCCCTTCCATTTTGCGGTCTAATCCCGAAACCCTAGCAATTCCTCCTCGGCGCGGAGCGTCCGCCAGCGCCCGGCGGAACCGTCCTTGGGACCGTCGCTCCGACCAATCCCGTCTGCGCGTCGTGCCGCCGCCTCCCTCACTCATCAGCGCCGCCACGTCGCCCGGCCGCGCCTCTCTCTCGCCGCGGCCAGCGCCGAAACCGCCGGGCAGGGCGAACCGCCCAGCGCCGCCCGTAATGCCGTGCTTGCTTACTTTCGCCGGGCGCGCCGCCGTCTCCGGCGCGTGCCTCTCCTTCCGTCGCCCGGCATGGCAGCGCCCCGCTCATGCTGCGGAACTGCCTGCGCCTTACTTTCCGCCAGGCGAACCGCGCCCGCCGCCGTCGCCCTTCCGGCCTCGCTTTGCCGCCCTTCTCCTCTCCGCCCAGCCGCGCCGCCTCTGCTTCGCCGTTACGCGCCTCGGCCGATCCGGCGAGCGCCCGGATCCGTCCATCCCGTCGCTGTCCGGCCCGCTGGCGCCAGCCCGCTCCTCGCCGGGCAGCGGCAACCGCCCTTGTATGCTCCTTTCGGGAAGCGGCGAGGAACCTCCGCCCGTCGGCCGTCGTGGGCCGTGGCCGCATCCACCACGTGGCAGCGGCCGACTAGCTCCGCCCCACGATGGCTTCCTCTCTAACGGGCCAAGCCAGTGGCAGAACCCGCCCTCTCTGTGCTTTAGCCCACCGAGATTCGGCCCGCGTTCATTTTTTTTCCATGCAATTTTTCTATTTATCGATTAGCTGCTGATTTCTGATTGGCCCAAACTTCATGCATTTAATAACTCACAATTGGTGCATCGGATTAAAATAAGTTATATATGTAAAATGCTTAGAATTTTATCTAGTTTCACAATATCCCATTTTCATCCATGTTTAAAATGTTTAAAATGTTGTTTGATTAAATTTGCTTAAATGCCATGCTAAAATGATTTAATTCATAACTAAATAACCGTAGCTCGGATTTAAATGTTCTTTATATGTATTTGGGGTGGAAAAATGCCTAGATTAACATGGTGCACTCATCTTGCATGTTTAACAACTCTAAAATATGCTTTAGGGCAGAACAGTACCTAATCCATAAATATGCACATGGGTTTAGGACTTGTTGTTTGTTGTTTCGGCCTCATTTAAACTTGCCTAGTTAGGTAGTTTTGTTATGATTCACCTTGCCATGTTAATCAACATTTAATATTGTTGGGTAGCCTAAGCGAGGCGAACTAAATAATTGATGTGGTGTTTAGTCAATATGCAACTCGTTGCATATTGAGCTCCACTAATTTGTAGTGTTGTTTGCTTGCACTTTGCCATGCCATGCCTCATTAAACGGACATGCATCATACTTGGTTGTGCATCATGCCATGTTTATGTGAGGTTGTTTACTATATTGTTTGCTTCTTTCGGTTTGCTTCTCGTTAGCCGGTTTGTTCGGAGTTGTGAGATCCGATTAAATCTCGTCCGTTTGTCTTCTTCATGGAATCGTTCTTCTTCCTTGCGGGATCCCAGGCAAGATGATCATACCCTCGAAATCACTACTATCTTTATGCTAGTTTGCTCGCTCTTTTGCTATGCCAATGCTATGATGCCTACCATTTGCTTGTCGGCCTCCCAAATTGCCATGTCAACCTCTAACCTTTGACACCTCTCCTATGCAAACCGTTGTTTGGCTATGTTACCGCTTTTTCGGCCCCCTTCTATAGCGTTGTTAGTTGCGGTGAAGATTGAAGTTTGTTCCTTGTTGGAACATGAAGATGTTGTTCCTTGTTGGAACATGTTTACTTGTTGGGATATCACAATATATCTTATTTAATTAATGCATCTATATACTTGGTAAAGGGTGGAAGGCTCGGCCTTATGCAGTGTGTTTTGTTCCACTCTTGCCGCCCTAGTTTCCGTCATATCGGTGTTATGTTCCCGGATTTTGCGTCCCTTACGGTTGGGCTATTATAGGAACCCCTTACGATTCGCCTTAAGTAAAGCTTCTCGGCAATGCCCAACATTGGTTTTACCATTAGCCTCACCTAGCCTTTTTTCCCTTGGGTTCTGCAGGACTCAAGGGTCATCTTTATTCCCCGGGCGGTGCTCCTCTGAGTGTTGGTCGAACCGAGGCTGGGGGCCTCGAAACTTGAGGTTGGTTTTACTCGTAGCTAGTCTCATCTGAGTGTGCTGAGAAAGAGATGTGCGCTCCTACTCGGTTGTCGGCACATTGAGGCGGTGTTCTTGGTTTAGTTTTACCACTGTCGAAATGTCTTGTTGTACGGGATACGAGTCGTCGGATGTCTTGGGTGGAGGTCTATTCCTCCGTTGGCCGTGAGAGCTTGTCATGGGCTAAGTTGGGACACCCACGGGGATTTGATCTTTGAAAGCCGTGCCCTTGATTTATGGGAGATGGGAATTTGTTAACGTCGGTTGTAGAAGACACGAAGTTGACCTTAATTAAAATACATCAACCGGTGTGTAACGTGATGGTCTTTTCGGTGGTCGGGAAGTGAACACGGTGTTGGAGTTATGCTTGGCGTGAGGTTGCTATAGGATCACTTCTTGATCATACTTTTATCGACCGTGCTTTGCCTTCTCTTCTCGCTCTCATTTGCGTATGTTAGCCACCATATATGCTGAGTAAACTGCTGCAGCTCCACCTCATGCCTTTACCTTACCCATAAGCTTAAATAGTCTTGATCTCGCGGGTGCGAGATTCTTTGAAGTCCCGTGGCTCACTAGATACTTCAAAACCAGTTTGCGAGTGCCTATGTTACTGCGGCGGTGGCGCAAACCAAGCTCAAGGAGGAGCTCGATGAAGATCTTGCCCTTTGTGTTGTTTTTCGTTCTAGTTGATCGATAGTGGAGCCCGGTGGGGTCGATCAGTCCTTTAATAGCATTTGGGGTTCTTCTTTTATTTTGGTTCCGTAGTCGGACCTTGATTATCTGGATGATGTAATGCTTTATTCATGTAATTGTGTGAAGTGGCGATTGTAAGCCAACTATGTATCTCTTTCCTTATGTATTACATGGGTTGTGTGAAGATTACCTCACTTGCGACATTGCTTTCAATGCGGTTATGCCTCTAAGTCGGTAGCCCGACACGTGGGAGATATACGCATCGAGGCGTTACACACGCACATCTCGTCGTTTCTCCTTAGTAGTGCATCCTTTGAGAGGAGGATTAGATGGTTGTCTGTAAGAAGAAAGAGGGGCGAGGAGGAACCCTCATGCAACCATACATCTTTTAGGTTTCGAATGACCTGGGTGAAAGAAAAAAAAAGGTATGTGGAGTGCGAATAGGGTGAACCATACTATGGACCTTTTACTGCGGTGTGCCTCAGTGCAAGGTATTTTAAGTGTTGTAGTTATGTGCGCGGTACATATGTCGCAACCTTATGGGCGGCGTGCGGCGAACTATTGAGTCCGGGTCCAGGGCTATCTCCGTGAGTGTGGACGGACTCTTTTTCGATGAACTGCTCGGCATAAAACTGTGGCATACGTGGTGCAGGTATTTTAAGCTTCAAATAAGCTTAGTGCGGGATCGCATTAAAGCAGGCGAGAGCGGTTAAGTCGCGCAATGCATGATAGCCCTGTGTAAAGGCGATGTCAAAGATCGGTTCTTTGCTCTGAAGTTGTCTTGAAAGGTAGTGTTCTGGCCTTGATTCTTGATGGTTGATGCCCATTTTGCGGACGATGTCTTGATAGATCAAGTTGAGACTGTTGCCGCCGTCCATAAGGACTCTAGTGAGATGGTATCCGTCAATGATAGGATCGAGTACGAGGCGGCGAAACCCCAGCGGATATTGCTTGGTGATCCCGCAATCAAAAGTGATCGGACGGTGACCATGGATTGAACTTTGGGGCGACAGGCTCTCGATGTAGATGTCCTTAGTGCGTGCTTGCGCTCCTTTTGGGTATGTGAATGGCGGGGCTCATGTTCATTGTTTTTTCCTTGAAGCGCTTTTGACCCCGGTGTTGGTGTGAGGCTCATCATCGTCCTTGCTTGGAGGTCCCTTCCTTGTGTTCGGTATCTAACACAAGCCTATTTAAAAACCCAACAATTTCTGTTGGTGTGGTTGGCGAGCTTATCGAGTGCCATGGATCGACAAGGCCTCTTGAGGATTTTGTCCAAATTGGATGGGTGTACCTATTACCTTTGAAAAGTTTATTCATTTGACCGGGTGGCGCCTCGGGTGGTGGAAAGTGTCAACTAGTTTGAGTCATCTAGGTTGGCCGGGCTAGTTTTATCGTCCCAAGACGAGCAGGCAATGTAAAAATGAAGAAAATTGTTTTAATTTGGATGGGCCAATAACATAAGTGCAAGGCAGGCCCTATAGCGGTAGCCCAAGCGAGTGCCTCCATATCGATCGACAACAAGAAACATACCAATTCATTCGCTCGACCTCGATCTGGTTTGCTCCTAACCTAGCCGTCGTTGGACAGACGACATAGCACTTCCTCGCGCCCTCGTTGGAGGGTGGTCACCGAACTTCAAGCGAAGGGAAGGACAAGAAGATGAAGATCAACCACAGGTGTAGCCTACGTGGGAGGGCAGCGGCGCACACGGGCATGGCATCGAGCTTGCGCAAACGAACGATCCGACTTGCAAGAGCAGCATGCGCATAGCGGCAGTACATCACATCCTGTTTATATCTAATTCAAATGTTCAATTTCTAGCCAATAGTTAAACACGACAATGTTGTAAAACTGCTTGTATGTAGAATCTATGAGAACATGAAACCAATTTACGCTTATTTTATAACTCCCCAATCAATCTTGGTAATTGAATCGATGTATCTAATCAAGTTTCCGATGCAAACATACAAGCTCATGTTGTTCTTGAGCACGAAGTGTCTAATGAGCAATTTGCTAATGAAGGATTTGATGCAAACATTTTATGCTCGATGATGAACATATAGTGTCTAATGGGGATCTAATGCAAGCATTTTGGAAGCTCCCATTGAAGGATTGGTGTCTATGATGATTTGTTATGTTGAGAGAGACATAGAGATTTGCAGGCATTGATGGCAAGCAAATTATAGTACATTTTCATGGCTTGAGAAAGTCGAGGCCATCTACGGAAAGTCCTGTGTCATGACAACGTAGCATAAATACTTTTCTAATATGTTGTTTGAAACTATTGGCATACTTGTGTAGGATAGATATATTGATATGCGGTTTGCGCACTAGTTATAGGTGCAATTACACTTTGATATTTTCAGCGGACAACGAATAATTCAAGCGGTGCAGACCATATTTTTAGTCCTTGTACACCATGTTGCATTTGTTTTGTTTTGGTTCTTGCATCATTCAATGTTTGTGTCTGAACTACTTTGGATCATTAGCTGGTTTTCAAAGTGCATGTAGCTTCAAATTTCTCAAGTTATGTTGATTTCGGAGTGCGGTGCCTTCGTATTTTTAAGTTAAATTTTAGCCTAGTAACTTGAATTCATGGATCCGCCACTACACACAAATCATACATGCATGCTAATCTGAATTAAATGAAATCGCGAGGACTTCACGCTAGCTCATTGTACAAGCTCACTTTGCAGCTCTTGCGCTTTGGATGTTCCATGTACAAGTCCATGTTACCACTTGCTTGGATGTGCGCCTTGTGCTCCATCCCCTCGCATTTTTGACAGCAATGGTTGATCAAATAAGAGGAATCGACATTGCTGTTGTCTTGGAGGAAGATACTTACAAGGTTATCTGGTGTGCGGGATGTGTGCAGATCCCATGCACCGTCATGCTTCGCTAAAAATGGTTTTGCTTGTTTGGATGATATCTCGGAAAATAAGAGTTAAAGTCGAGTTGCATAGGCGTGTAAGCTAAGAGAAGTGAAAGGATATCCAAATCCCTTGCTTCACTTTTGTATCGTCGATCTACTTCGGACTTTCTTTTATAAATAATGCAGCACCTTTTATTCAATTGCATTATCTTTTATATATGTTCATTATATGACATCTTGCACCCGTATATTTTGTCTTCGAATACACCGGGGGCCTTTTTCCCCAATTATGGTGTGATTAAGTGCAAACGGTTTCACAAGCCACCGAACTTATAGCATTATATAATCGGCTCGAATCATGTCTTGGGTCAATAGTTGGGTTTGCGGCTCCCATGTTTTTGCCTTCGTTCCGTTCCATCGGCTAAGGTAGCGGAGAACCATGCGATTGCGCCCGGTTGAGCAGTTAACGCCTCGATGGAAAGCTAAAACGGTGGCATGATAAGGCGAGGTCATTCGAGAGGTTTTGGGTCCTAAAGACTCACGCCGCTTCAGCGAAGTTAGGATAATGTCGGCGAAGGCGTGGATAGCGCCCGGTTGACCTTGAATACCGAGGCCGCCGAAATTAAAATTATAGAATTCTATGGCTAAGTGAGAGTGTTCAAGCATTATAAGTCGGTTGCCTTGTTAAATGCGTGTTGGCGCCTCCTAGATGGACCCAAAAATGGGAACAAGAGTGCTCAAGTTTATCCGAACACCCAGCACTCATGGCTTGGGGGCTAAACCAACGACTTGCCATCTCTCGATTTTATAAGCGGCGCCGAAGGTAATATTTTAAATTAAACAAGTGTTGCTCATGGCGCATATGAGCAAGTTTTCAGCGCCTGAGGATAAACATCTGATGAGTTCACTCAAAATTACATCCGGGAGCACTCATCGCAATATCGCGGGCTCCCTTGGACAATTTTATAATACTTCTTGCGTCGATACTCCTTGCCGGCGGTGGCGGAGTCTGTGAAGCTTCTCCGCATCAATTTGCCCCATTGCACCTTTATGCGGGCAAGAGACACGACGCGCCTTCAATACAAGCGGGCGCTTTACTACATCGACTGGGGCATGCATCCACCAGCCCGCCTGGCCAAAAGTAGCTTCGGGCATGCTATCGAGCCGACCGGACTATGAGACCCTTCATGGCCTCCTCGGCTACCTTGTGGAGTTCGACCAGCTGCCTTTGGTGGCTAAACACCGGATGGTCGGCCTCAATCTTGAGACAAGAAGACCTTCTCCATCGAGCTCCCTCCTCGCCACGATAGAATCTTGGCATCGAGCACTCTGCGGCGATCTGCAAATGCCACAGAGAGCTCGAATTTGGGTAAGTGTCGGGTAGTTCACACTACATGCACTTTGCATGAAAAATGCCTTACCGCGCTATCTTCTTTATGTCCTCAACTTCGAAGGGCCTTACAGGGCCTCGGCCTTGAGTGGACTTGGCACTTTCGAGGCGAGGCAAGCTCGAACTCTCAGTCTTGGAGTCACGCTCCAAACTCTCATGCTTTTCCATGAGCACAGGGCTCTTCTTGAACCTCCACCTACGGCGCCTCTTGCTTTTCTCGCTCGGCCCGTTCCGTGGCGCGTTGCATTGACCCACAGACACGGCATCCTTCGAGTTGCCACCTCGTTAGTGGCCCCTGCAATACACATATTATCCTTGTTAATTCTATTTGCAGCCAAAATCCTTTTTATAAGGTATTTATTCAAAGAGTGTTACTCACCTTCTTTCTCCTCGAGCTACTTCTTTGCATAGCGAGCTCTTGCTCGGACCGCTCGAGTCCTTCTTGACTTTGTCGACCTCCGCCGTTAGCGGCGGAGGCAGCGGCGCAACCTGCAAACCCATATTGACATATTTTTAGCAACCTGCGTATATCTTGTTAGATCCTCGGTCGGCTTTTCTTTCGAACACGAACTAAGCATTAGGGAGCTCTTGTCTATCGGTATTACATTACACAATTTTAACTTCTTACCTCAAAGCTGTTAGAAAGGCTGCTGCGAGGCTTCAGTCGGCCCGCTCTTGGCGGTGAACCTTCTCAATCCTGCACTCATAATAGTGTGGTGTTCTTCCTCGATAGGCGCCTTTAAGCGCCTCCAGCAGGTTATCCGGCGCCTCGGTTGGGCGGAGGCCCGCCGGCGTCGATCTGCCCTTCTTCGAAGGGCAGCTTGCCGGACTCTGGAACCATTGCGGGTTCGATGTAGAGTCGAGCACGAAGTCGAGTCGCTGGCGCCTCGACCTCCTCTGATGGGTCTCTCTTTGGGATCCACCTCGGCGTCCTCGTCGGTAGCGTGGGGTAAGCGATTGGGATGGAATTCACATCGCGAGGCCAATGACCGCTTCGATGAGTCGGGAGATCATCCTTAGGTCGGACTACGGACGAGAATGCGGCGTTAGAGGATACTCGTGACATGAAAATGCGGCATATAAGTGATCCGGATACTTACGATCTGCCGGACGCTGGCCCTTAGGCCCTCATCCCAATCCGGATGTTGGCCCAAACTGTCAAGATAGTTCTCCCCTCTTGGACCCTTGGTCCCGATTGAAAGCCTTCCTCTTCTTCTCTCCTCCTCCGGGAAAGTACTCCTCCTCCTCGTCCTCGGGGAGGTCCTCGTCGTCGTCGGGCCTTTGATTCTGAGAACTCTTTGAGTCCGGCCCCTCTTGGCCTTCTTCCGGCACCACGTGCGGTCGGAACCGGCAACCCGCTAGCGGGCGTCCATGGTCTTGGCATGGGAGCCGGGCTGATGAGCAGCGGCCTTCTCCATGCATTCTGTCAAAGGGAGGATTAAAACCTCACTAGATTCAATCTAATTACCACAAGTGTCCCGTAATGGGGTTGAATCACTTACCTCGTTAGTCGGGCTGCGAGTGAATCCGCGGTCCTCGATTGCGGATCGCGGCCGGCGCCCTTGAGCAGCACCCTCAAGCACCTTCGTGTGTTGTATCGAAGAACGCTTAGCGCTGGTCTTTGTTAGGATTGAACTCCACAAGTTGAATGCCGCTCTTGGCATGGGAGAATCCGCGGAGGAGCATGACTTGGACCACGTCGGCCATGGAGCCTATTGCTCACCATCTTCTTGATGCGGGCTCGGTCCCGTCACCTCCCTTTGGATTGCTTTGCCAAGCCCTTCTCTTTCGGAGGTGAGCTGCATGGGGATTTGAGATCTAAACTTCGGGGCCGCCCGATGTGGGCTTCGCGTGGCTCGGGATGTAGAACCACGGTTGCCACCCTTGATGGAGTCCACGAAGGTCCCTTCTAGCCAAGGGGCGTTGGGCATTGCCCAACATGGCGCCTCCGCATTCGCTTCGTGCCCTTCACAACCTTGACAGCGTTGAAGGTCTTGAGCCCTGGGCGAAGTGGGCTGGATCGGAGGAAGGCCTCGCACGGCGATGCGCCGAGATGTTGAGGATGAAGTTGGCGCGGATCGTGGAAATCGGCCGTAGTAAAACATGATCCCGGACAAATGGATGGGCGGAAAGCCCGGTCCATGGAGGAAGTGGGGGAGGAAGGCGACCCTCTCATGAGGCGGGGGTAGGGATGAGCTGCCCCTCGTCCGGGCGGCCGATCCTTGATTCGCCCGGAAAGGTATCGCGCGGCTTGTGATGTCCTCCTCCTTGGCGGTGGAGGCCAACCATTACCTCCGCTCCGGACATATTGGAGAAGGTCGGCGAATCGTGCACATCCTAACGGTATTGCACTAGGCTAGCTTCATTTGCATCATATTTAAATTTTGCTTAATTTTGAAATGGGGATTGCTCAAACCCTAGCATTAAAGAAATTCACTAGGTTCACCTAATATAATTTATAAGTCCAAGTGGTTCTCAAAAATGTTCATGATTTTTTGAAAGGTGAAAAACCTCTACCAAAAATGATGCCAATATTTTTGGGCCATTATGGATTTTGGATAATCCATGTTTTATTTGAATTGGGGCATTTAAATACTATTAATATTTTAAATGCTCAACAATTCAAAATAGTTAAGGGCCTCTGTAATAATTCATTTAATGCCCACAATTATTTTAGGATTTATATAAAATGATTTGGTACAAAATCAAATCAAAACAAGTTAAACAAAAAAAAACGAGGCGAAACTTACAAAACTTACAGCTCACAAGCCCACGCAACTAGCCGGCCCACCTTTCTTTGGCCGTGCCGACCATTGCTTC